>JADNRV010000469.1:0-31506 GCA_015499995.1 Flammula alnicola | reverse complement strand
GATAAGCCTATTGGAATGCGGCAATGCCTTACCCAAGCTTACCCATTCTCCATGTGATGACCTCGGCCAGCCAATCATCCTCGTTTCCTCCCTATTTTTAATCTCGGGTGCTAACATAAAGAGCCCCAGGTTCACAATATCTCTGGATTTCTGTCGCCCCCTCCCTCACGCTAAACAAGAGCGATAGAGATGGCCATCGCGGACCCCGAACGCTCAAACCCAGCCTCCAAATACTCCTCGAATAATGGCCATGACGAAAAGGCCAGCATGAATGCGGAAGCGGTCATCACGCCATCCTCTAAATCTGATCATGGTTCGATTGAAAATATGTACGAGGATGGCATCTTGGATCCTGTATATCATGCAAAGACCTTAGTTCTGAATCGTGCGTTCCGGGAGATGGGAATGGGAAAATACCAGGCAAGGGAGACAAATCCGACTAACCTCTTCGATTCTGGCTGACTCTGTTCGAATCAGTACATGCTTTTCCTCGTAGCAGGCTTCGGATGGTTCGCGTACGGCTTTCTTTCATTTTGTGACATTGCATGTCTGAACATCGTATAATTTACAGAGATAGCGTTTGGCCGGTCGGTCATTGACTCATATTCTCCGAATTTATATTTCCTCATCGCGTCATTCGAGCAGCTAATCACAGGCCTGATTCTTACTCCCGTGATTGATGAATTCCATTTCGATGCACCATTCCTGAGTCTCGCAGCAAACGCTGGATTGCTGGTCGGTGCTCTGTTCTGGGGTATTGGTGCGACGTTTGGGGTCGACGGTTCGTGCGATATTTACGCTTCTAAAGCGGCTGAACGATTCTGATGTATCCATGCTGTAGGTGGTGCTTTAATTTAACTTTGTTGATAGCTGGAGCGTTTGGGCTTGCAGCAGGGGGCTCGAATAATTTTGTAACATTGGCGTCTTTGTTGGCTGTTATGGGCATTGGGGTGGAGGTAAGGTTACTGCCGAAATTTCCCTAAATAAATATCACTTACAGTTCAAAACATTAATACCAGGAAACCTGCCAATCGATTCTGCCGTTTTCCTTGGTGAGCATAGTTCTTCAAGTTGTACGGAACTTCCAGTTATGTTGATTATTATGTAGATTTTTCACCCGCTTCGCATCAGTACTTGTTGACGTTCATGTCTATATTTTGGGTCTGGGTCAGTTGCTTGTGAATCTCGTTCGTACCCCTCTTTCCACATATTCCAATCCAAACAATCAATTTCAGCTATTTTCTGGCAGCTTGCATGGCCGTTGATCGCCAATTTCTCCTGCTCGGTCGGCTCAACTACATGTCAGCGCTCTGAAAATATGGGATGGCGATATCTTCTCTTCACGCTTGGAGGCATCACCCTTATCCTATGGGGCGCTCGCTTCTTCCTATTCAACCTCATGGAGAGTCCACGATATCTCATTGGAAAAGGAGAGGACGAAAAGGCGGTGGCCGTCATTCATAAAGTTGCTGCTTATAATGGGACAACCTCTTCTTTGACCCTTGATCAGCTAACATCAATTGGAGAGTCCACTCGACAGACCGAAAGCAAACATGAAGCTGGGAAGTTGTCGTTGAGTCGGACATCGAACTATACACTCGACCATATAAAATCTCTCTTCCGAACTCGCAAAATGGCATATTCCACGTCATTGTTGATCTCTATATGGGGTACGTCAGCCTAAGGTCTATTATCACTAACCCGCGACTGAAAGGAACAATAGGGATAATCGGACTAGCATCGACACTTTATAACAATTTCCTGCCTTTCCTGTGAGAATCAATCTACATACCTCCTTTGCTTTATCTGCCAACTTCGATATAGCCTTGCTAGCCGCGGAGCCCATTTTGGTGACTCTTCTCTCAACATAACATATCGCAATGTATGTCCAATGTTATTTTGCAAAATTTTGGATATTTACAGATTGTAGACCTTTATTCTTAGCGTTGTTGGCGTCCCTTCTGCCTTCTTGGCTACATGGGCCGTTGAGATCCCGCGCATAGGACGCAAAGGTGCCCTTGCAGCATCAGCAGGCAAGTACATTTCTTCGTCTAAAATTACCACAGAAACGTTAATGACTCCTTCTTCACGAATACAGCCCTCACTGGGACCTTCCTACTTTTAACTACTATTGCTCGAACCTCCAACGCGTTGCTCGGATGGAATTGCGGATACACTTTTTTCAGCAACGTATGTCATTTTTCGTTGATGTAGTTATAACTTGACGATGTTGATACGAGCTTCAGATAATGTACGGTATCCTATATGCGATATCTCCAGAAATCTTCCCAGCCAAAGATAGAGGGACCGGTAACGCATTGACTGCTGCTGCAACACGAATTTTTGGGCTTATGGTACGGCAATTTGAACTAAATCTGGGCTTGGTGCTGATCGCAGCTGAAAACCATGTGCATTTCTTGTAGGCCCCTATCATTGCCCTGTACGCTGATCTGTCGACAGCTGTTCCAGTCTACATCGCAGGTGCGTTGGTAATGCTCGCCGGAGGATTGGCACTATTACTGCCATATGAACCACGAGGGAAAGCCTCCATGTAAATAGAATTTAAATTTTCAGGTAACGCGCTTCGGGCGCTTCAAATCGAGCAGGATAGTGTATTTTCTTTGTGTAATGTGCGGCCTGGTCAGACGTCTGTGCGCGACGCGCGTAAGCTCGCGCGCACGAGTCATTAACTAGTCACATGATTTAAAATTCTGCGTGATCGTGACAACGCGTTTTTTCACACAAAGTGACGAATTAATAGTTGCCGATATTGAGTCACATCGCGTTTTCTTTCCCTCTATTTGACCATCACCACCGTTGTTCATATCTCCCTTTTCCCTCCTCCATTGCAAGACAAAGAATTGTCTAGACGCATGCGTGAGACACATTCTAATCACAATGAATCCATTAGGGCGCAGGCAGTCCATAGCTGGCCAACTCGTTACCCCACAACAGCCTTCAGGCCGAACCTCAATATTTCCACGTTCACGGACATAGTCTCTACTGCCGTGGTGGATGATGTTTCTGTGTCTAAATCAAGCAATAAGCGCAAAGCTACCAAAGGAGAAATGCGAAGCAGTAAACGCGCAAGAACCTCCGTGGGCTCCAGACGCAGCCAGTCGGACAGTGATGAAAGTGCGGAGCCGAAGCAAATTGAAGTGGAGTACCCAAGAGTCGAGGTTGCAAGCAACCACATAAATCACGACAGTGAAATTATTCCTGTTCTACGACATGTGCTTGAGATACAGTACGTGAATGACGAAGATTCTCGTGGAGCTGGGTACTTGGCACCGGCGGCCCACATGCTTGAAAAGTGGGATACGGAAGATGGAACTCTTCGCGATCTCCTTCTCTCGCTCAGTGAGTCTATTTCTTCCCCAAGAATGATTGACCTTGGAGAAGTCCTACTTGGCGAGCACGAGGGTCGCGTCGTTGGCCTGTCTTCTAGAGGAAAGGCGTGGTTATTACTCATTCCATCACTTACCATCGATGGCGATTCAAATGATTTCCGCGCGTCTTCCTCATCGGACCTACTCATGGCATGTCGAACGCTGCAAGACGCTGGGCAGGCTCATCTTAAAGCCAGCTTGCAAATGATAATTTATCCTCAGGATGAACAATCTACAAGCTTCCCTAAATTTTCTCTCCAACTAGAGCTCGTGGTCGCTCTTGCATTTCCTGCGGCACTCGAAAATATCATACCGAAGGGCGCTAACAAAAAAAGTATATTCGCGCTCGAAGATGCGCGGCGGCGGCTCTTGCATGCAGCCTACATTTCGGACGAAGTTTGTTCCACCAACGTCAATAATTCCATCACCATTTCCTCGTTTTACACCACCTTGAGCCCAGCCCCTCCTCTACTTTCCCCGACAGCGGAAACCGCGATGCAGCCAGAGGCCCTGCTGCCATCTCTTCTTCCTTTCCAGCGACGAAGTGTTGCCTGGCTGCTCGAAAGGGAAGGAATGTCCGTTACGTGGGGAGGTAAAATCGACCCACAGACCTCTTCCAAAGCGTTTTCGTTCTGGCAGGAAGTCCACGAAGGAAACCACACATGGTATATAAATCGCCTAAGTGGTGAACTCTTAAATTCTGCTCCGATTTTGCCGACTATATACGGTGGCATGTTGGCCGAGGAACCAGGCTTGGGCAAGACAGTAGAAACCATCGCATTGATACTGTTAAATCCTGCTCCGCCAGACTGGAATCCGACACTATCTCGATGGGATCCATATTCACGTTTGGACATTAAGGCCATCAAAGTAAGCTTTTGCCTTTATGTTTGTAATTCCTCTCGTTGATAGTCTCTCCGCAGTCGACCCTCATCGTCACGCCTCCAGCTCTAGCTTCTCAGTGGAAGGACGAATTGGCAGCACATGCACCTTCTCTTAAAGTCCTGGTGTATGACGGATGGACCAAGGTCAAGGTACCCGTCACCCAAACCGCGAGGGAGCAAGAGCGCATCTCAAGCATGAAAATCAGTGATGCAAAGAGCAAGAAGAAGGCGAGGAAGCAGGATAGCAGCAATGACAAAAAGAAAGGAAAGAAGGCAGTTGGGAAGGACGACATGGACGACGGCCCTGATCGTACTGATCTCACAAAGGGCGAGGATGGAAAACCTCTGGAATGGTGTGACTATGTGCACCAGTTCGATGTGGTAATCACTACGTACAGCGTCCTTCGATCCGAGATCTATGTCGCGCGCCCCGCACCAGACCGTCTTCGTCGCGAAGATGCTGAATACGGGACCTCTGGACGTGCGCGGAGCCCTCTGGTTATGGTAGAGTGGAAGCGGGTTGTGATGGATGAGGTGCAGATGGTAGGAGGCGGACGCGCAGCGTACGTTTACATTATGTCACTTCACTATCCGATACTAACGAATTGGATCTTTCTGGTAGAGAGATGGTGTCTTTCATTCCTCGCTTATCCTCGTTCGCTGTCTCCGGCACGCCAGCGAAGTCGCAGATGTCTGATCTAATTCACGTCCTCAAGTATGTTTAAGCCAATTGATGCTTTTCGTGGACCATTTTCTCATGCAAATAATTAGGTTTTTGCGCATAGATCAACTTGTAGGGGGCCTCAGACTCTGGAATAGGCTATTAAAGCCTGGATTTTCGGAAGAATTTGCCTCGTTTTTGCAGCATTATGGAATAAGGTTAAATATTTCATACTTTGTTGGCTTTATGCGCGCCAGCTTACATCGCCCCGTAAAGGACCATGAAATCTGGTGTGACTACGGAACTGACAATTCCTGAACAAACGAGGTACCTTGTAGGAATTGAACTAGGCAGGGTCGAACGACATGTACGTATTATAATAACCTCCGAAAGATTGATTATTGATCTCGCATGCACAGGTATACGATCAGACCCTCGAGCAAATTTTACTTGACCTCGGCCTTGATGCGCGAGGAGTTGCTGCGACAAGTAACTGGCAGGTAGACAGCGGCTTGCTACGGTCTTCCCTCCGCCGCTTGCGAGGTATTTGTACTCATCCTCAGGTATATAAAGATGTCGTTAGCTTCTGCGTTCTTGCTCATAATTGTTTTGTAGGTTGGTCAACTACAGAAGAAAGGCGAAGGTCTTTATAAGCCGGGCACCCTCAAGACGATTGATGCAGTTCTTCAGGTATGAGTATGGTGGCACGTTGTCTGTACGTCGTTACTTAACACATCACCAGTCGATGAGAGATCTCAACTGGAAGAATTTGTTGGACGACTGGAGGGCCAAAGTAATGCTGCCTCTGTATGATTATTATCTTCGATGCTGACCTCTACTACAGATCCAGTTGCTTATTCGACATGCTCAGCTCCAGCAGAAGGATGATTCTGTTCCGAACCACCGTCAGAATGCCCTGAGAACACTGGATTCGGCAGAGAAAGATACGAATAAATATCTGGAAGAGATCAATGATATGCTGGCAAAGCATGACGCGAAGGGCAAAGAAATGAAGGAAGAGGCTGCGTTATTACGTCAGCAGCGCGGTGACTCTCCTGATACAACTGCGGCGGACGAGGCGGGGAAAGGCAAGGCCCGAGAAAAATATAACAATAAAGATGAAGAAGGCGGCGACGATGACCCGGAAGAAAAGGATTTGCCAAAGACACCCGCAGGAGAAGAACATCGGACTAAGCGAAGGGCGATAAAGCAACGCCTGCGTGACGGACTCCTTATTTTACATAGGATCAATTTCCTACAGGGCGATGTGTACCACGTTCTGGGTGATTCTGCTCACGAAGACGCCTCGTATCAAACTGCGGAGAAGCTCAGACGCCAACTCTTGAAAGGTGCGCATATATTCAGTCTCTTTCGACTGATTGACAATGATTTACTTACCATTCTTCGACATGTTAGGTGCCGAAGACGATGTAAATAAGGCTATGGCACTCCTCAGTGGCAATGCTTCAAAGAAGAACATAAACCATTCCGAACTCCTTGTTATGCTTCCGCTGCTCGGTCAGGGAGGTATTAGGTCCGCAGATCTTGTAAGCATTGTATGCGCGAGCTTTGGAGTGTAAAGTGTTGATATCGAGGTCTCCTAGATGGAAGAAGTCAACGCCATTATCGAGAAAGTCCTCAACGGACAGGCAGAGCTCCTGTGGAAATGGAGGACACATATCATGGGTCTCCTTACACAGGCATTGAATCCAGGAGAAACTGAAGCCGATGGTCAGGAATATCAGCGGACCTTGGACGACCAAGGAGAAGCTGAGACGTACCTGCAGGCCTATGCGGCCTTGCTCGCAGATCGACGTGAAGCTCTAATTAACGAGCGTACTCTGCTCGCAGCTCATGATGTTCGGGAGAAGCAACTTCGGCATACCAAAGCAGCCATGAAGGCAGCAGCGACGGCGGCTGATATCGTTTTAGAGGCACCTGAAGGATTGGACCTCCAGCCAGAGCACGAAGTCCTGCATCATAGCTTGTCAACTCAGCGCAAGGATATCCTGTTACATCTGCAAGGGCGTGCAGTCAAGAGCGTAAGTGCAATACTCTTACCAGTCCACGCACTTGGATGACACTCTCATGCAGATATTGGTTGAGCTCCATGGTGTATATGTCAAGATTCTTAATAACAAAGATCCAGAGAAAGTCATTGTTGAGGACGCTATCGATACTATCCGGCTTTTCATGTCGGAGCAAAGTGCGTTTCTTGAAAACCTTTGTGTGATATATGTTGACTAGTCGATTATAGCATCGCTACATGACAAGCTAGAAACTGATTTGACCCTTCTTCGGAAATCATTTAACCAGCGTATATTGTATTTCCGGCAGCTACAAGAGATATCAGACTCTGTTGCAGAAGTCGAATGGGAAGAAGAGTCTGTCATGGCTGCCATTCAAGTCTGTGTAACGGAGAAGGCCAACGTGGAGGCGAAGATGAACACCACTCGAGCTCGATACCGTTACCTTGATAATCTTTCCCAAAATCAAAATAGTGATTTCTTGGAGGACGAAAAAGATTGTGTCCTATGTCGATGTGAATTTGCTCGAGGCTACGTCACGCACTGGTACGTCCAGTTTCAATATCTCATCTTTATTAGATCCAACACCGCTGACCTGATTTCATCCACAGCGGTCATGTATTTTGTGAAGTATGTACTTCCGAACATCTGCACATGTGGTTTTGTGACTTACCTTGCTCTAGATGTGCATGAAGGCTTGGCTATTCCGAAAGGCTGGCAAAACCTGCCCCGTTTGTCGGTAGGATCTTTCGTGATTATCTCGTCTTTTTGCTTGTCGTCTCATCCTTGGGTGTAGAGTTGCGATCGATCCTGCCACTGTCCAACGTTTTACTATCAATGCAATCGAAACAGAACCACCACCGCAGCTTGTAGCTGGCGAGCCTGCCCCCCAGTCTCATCGCAAAATAACCTACAATGCGATTGGTACACATTTCGACCTTCGTCATGTTTCCTTATTGATGTCTCTTCAGATCCGACTCTTTTCGAGGAAGTCCAAAGGATGGAAACGTATGGCGACTTTGGCAGCAAGGTTCAGACTCTCGTACGACATCTGGTGCATCTTAAGCATACCGATCCTGGTGCAAAAAGCATTATCTTCTCTGCCTGGGCAGATTCTTTGCACAGTAAGACATTATTCAATGTTTGATCTCTCGTACTCATGACTATCAACCCACCTAGTTGTGGAGTATGCTCTTCGAGAAAATGGCATCCGGAGTTTACGCATTGACCAGGGCTCTCAAAACGGAAGCACAACTCATAAGTTCAGGACAGACCCAGATATCCTAGTTCTGCTGCTACATGGGTGCGATCGCCTTTCCGTTCTTTTTCTTTATTCATGCTAACCAGTACCGCAAACACAGAGAAAGAGAAAATGCTGGACTAAATGTAACTTGTGCATCACGCGTGTTTTTACTCGAAAGCGTTGTCCACCACAGCTTTGAGATACAGGGTAAGCCGAATGCCTCTTGACCCTTGCCATCTATTGCTTATGGTGTTCTATAGCTATCGCTAGAATTGATCGTCTGGGGCAGACACGGCCAACTGAAGGTCAGTAATTCTTATTAAAATGTTTATTGATTAAGTTTAATGATCTTGAAATGGATTCGACTTAGTCTATTGCTACTATGCCGAAGGTAAGCTCCGTCTACTATTGCTCTCGGAACTATTTTTTTTTCTGAGCAGGGGATGTTATAGATACAATTGAGCGCAACATTCTTGACCTCGCCGCTCGCAAAGGATTATCCTTATATACAACTCAAAATTCGAAAGGAACTGTCAGCGTGTCGCCTTTCAACAAAGAGAATGAACAGGCCGTCGATGACCCCGAGAAGCGCAAGGTCCTTCAGAAAGGCGATTTTATCTATAAAGTTGACGACATGCTCGCCATCTTGTTCCCGCATTTGTTCGAGGACTTGGAGTTCTTGCTTCCTCCAACTGTTGCACTTCCTTCACAGGGTGCTGCTGCGGAAGATGTTGAGATGGCAGACGTTGACGACGAAGCGCTTCGGCGTATTATATCCCGAGGCATCGAGGTCAACGCAGTTGCTGGACCTTCGAGAACAAGATGAACTTCACTTTTCGTGGCAGACATCTATGCAGACTTTGGTGGATACCGACGTCATCTTGGTAAACCACCAAACCCTCTGTATCGCTTATCGGACTAAGTTCATGTAGAAGTTTGCTGTAATACATGTTATGGAGCAGGCAAATAAAAATAAAAGCAAATCGGTTACAGTACTATTACAAAGTGTTAGGTGTATCAGAAATTTCTGATTAAAGAACAGGTGTATTCGTAAGCGAAGGAGGCGGAGTATACTTAAGCAATAATAAATTGAAAACAGCACAAAAACAATTAATTTCGGACAGGGGCGACGATAGGCTGGTCGACATTTGTGAAGGCAGTTTGCTGAGCCGCCTTCTTGGCGGCGAAGTCTTCTGCCTCAATTAGACCGTGTGAGCTCTGCAGGTCAGATGAAGGAAATCAGAAACAGCCAGTCGAAGAAGAAAAAGCCACGTACAGATTTACCCAAGTTCAAGTCCCGTTCCAGTGATTCTGCGACGCCTTCAACTTCGCGAACACACTGCCCACCGTGTAAAACCTTTTCACTAATCTGGGCTTGCGGGATGGCGCCCTTGAGTGTGCCGCCGCGTTGCAAGAAGTGCTCCAAGGCGACGGGTGCGTGCGTCATTGATTGGTGTACGACTGGCGCCTCGTGGGTTATCTCATGGATAGGAATAGTGGTACGTATGCGTTGTTTATCGATGGCTGAATGAGTGTTGAGATAATTGTGTTGGAGATAGAAAATATATTAGCAACTCACTCTCTTTCTCAATGACGGGTTGTATGACATGATGAACGTGGTGGTGGATGTGCTGGTTGACGGTAATACCTTTGTCGACGACAGTACGCTCTTTCTCGAGGTGCGCCTGTCGCGCTATGTCAGTATGCAATACGTCGAACCGACTAAAACGGCGGACCAATGTGTCCTGGTACTTATGAACCTGTCCTTCGAATAAAGTCTTGTCTTCAACCTTGTTGGCGTGTTTTTCATTGATGACAGTAACCGGGTGGACCTAAATCATAGAGTAAGCATCAAGAACCTGTTTCGCTAAAAAGTTACATACCAATTCCCGCTGCTCCTCTGGCAATTCTTCTGAAGCTAGGATGGGTTGCGTGTGGTGCTGAATGTGATGAACTGAAATGGTGATGAGACATCACTCTCGAAGTGGGAAATTTCGAACTTACTGTGTCGTTCATGTTCCCTGATGCGAGCGACCTCTTCGGTTTCGATATGACGAACTCGTTCGTGGGTGACGGCTGAACGAGAATTAGCCAAAATGCACCCAATGAATCTATCAATGCAACGTACGTGCAAGTTGAGTGGTATCTTCCTCAGCCTTTGCGTTCGGCATGGAGTCCTCGATGCTGTGCCTGTTATGACCGAAATGGTGGCTCTCGGGAAGGACTGAAGGGGAATTAAAAAGAAACGAAAAAGTGAAATAATAATAAAGGACTGACTTCCCGTGCCACCGACGCCTGTATCACGCTTGTGCTCTTCAATCTGTGGTTCAGGCATATTTATGGTCTGAACTCCAGCAGAAGTGCCGGCCCCAGAACGAGGCAAATTCGACGAGGTCTGGGCGATAGTTGCCGCTTCCACTGCGCGAGTGGTGGTGATGGGACCCTGACCGCCGCTTCCAGAGACGATAGCCTGGTCGCCGGAAGTGTCGCGACCAACGTTGCTGGCACGTTTCGAGCTGGATGTCGTGGGATATGAACCAAGGCCGGACCCTAAAACAGTGCCAGTAGTATTATTGGGCCCCACTTTGGTTCCCGCGTCGGTATGAGTGTGACCTAAAAGAATATAGGGTCAAAAGCGAGGTCGAAGAATGATCGAAATACCCGCACCAGAAGAACGAACACCAACGCCTTGGTGAGATCCAGCCAAGGAACCTCCGAATGCGGCGGCGGCATCTGTGCCATCGCCGGCGATATTGCCCTCGCTGCGGGCACGCTCGAGGTCATCCAGCTGGGCAATCTCTGCGGCAGACGTGTCTAGGCCAGCGCCAGCCGGAGGCTTGATGGAGCCGCGTCGTTTGTTTGTGCTGTGGCTAGTATCACGAGTTGATCCAGTGTCGCGTTTATCGACGTTGGACATTGGTTCGTTGCTCTGAGACGAGCGGCGTTCTTCTCGCTCTGCGTCGGTCGCAGGGTTGATATCGCTGGCAAGCATATTTTTCACGGTAGTTCCAAGCCCTGTAGATCGAGTAATTGAAAAAGGGAAAAATTTATGTTCAAAACAAAACATACCCATATCGTACTATGGTTCTGAGTTAAAAGACGGTCTGTAGGTGGTGTATCTGTGCGGGAGAAGTTTTGGGAGCGCAAGGCGAAACACCTGGTCTTTATACCAAGGCCTGATGAGTGCGTCATTCCGTCATTTGGGACCAGTGTGTTCAGTTCTGCGGATAAGTCGGTTTCGGGTGCCCCTTTCGTCAGTCGAGACGATCATCGCGGTCGCCATCGACAGAAACTCAAACCGACGCAGAGGCCTTAAAACCTGGAGGATTCCGTCAAATTTGACCTGGCTTCAGTGAATAATAAACTTGCCTGGAAAACCTCGCCAACAACCACAATTTCAGCGAGAAAAGTCGGGAAATTGCTAGGATAAATCCATGGAGTTTCAGAGACTTTCAAGATGTGGACCTGAGTCTTGGAGTTGGAGTCGAAAATCCACCGCCGTGTGCAAACATTCCCACGATTACGTATTCTTGTTGATGATCGGTGGAAGCGCCTACGAGAAAGGGCAAAGAAAATATTCTCAAAGTCTATAGGTCACTTGAAAATTCAGCGAGACGCAAAATATATAACCGATTAGGAGAGCGAAAGGGGTGCAAATTGTATTTTTATGGCCGGAATACATTGAAGCAGCCTGAGTCAGTTAACGACGATCCCCTTACTAGATGATCCTTCTCCTATCCAGGATGAAAAATGTGTTCAAAGGTTGATATCAACGAGGGTGCGGCTAAGAGCGATGATGCCGTCTAAAGAGCGGTGCCGTGTGCATTTCTTTCCGAACAGAAAACAAAAGGTAAGATTTTAAATAGGTGCTGACTGAAGGATGAGTTGGTGCAGAGACGGGTTGAGCAGTGCTGTTGAAGAGGAAATAATGAGCGCCTGATCATATCAGGGATACGAAATATTTGTTTTCATACCAAGAGGTACCTCCAAAACCAATGACGGTGATGGGGCTGTAAGTGACGCCAACAAGCGCAGTAACGTCCTGAACGACAATGCCCAAGGGGCCGAGAAGCTTGGCAACAGGAGGGTGTGAAGCCTTTCCAGTGCGCTGGCAGCATTGGAGGTCGCCATTGTTGCACTGGCTGGCTGGGGAGCTCGTGGCGGCAGCAAGGTTTGCACCGATGGCAAGGGCAACGAGGACTTTGAATTGCATGTTGAAGACGGTGTTACTCAATTCGTAGATTGTTCGAGTGAGGATACAACGCGTACTTCACCCAGGTTTTATATGTTTTCCGATGTGTTTGGTACATTTTGCTGTACGATATGCGGATTTGGTGGTGGCATATTTGGCGTCAACGAACTTCAAATTCGGAGGGTAAAAGAGAGCCGTCCCATATCGAAGTAGAGTAGAGCTCAGCAATGTCGCTCGAATCGCGTTTTGGAGCTTGTAGAAACAACGAATTTCTTTCATTTATGGACAAGGCTCGGACGTGAGGATGACAACAACGGAAGAGATCGTGGGTATTAATGGTAATAATCAAAACAAGTAGGTCAGTTTGTGCGTCATAGTTATTGACAGTTAGGTAGACAAAGCGTAACCAGGACGTGCCACCGACTCGTGGAAGTTGATTGAACCAGTCAGCAATATGTAGAACTATATCTTACAATTTATTTGAAGGCAAGCGGAGTGCTCTTTGCAGAGTTATTGACATTTGATGGTGGATGACTGTACATAGCTAAGTCATTGATGACCCCAGAGTTGTAATGACCCAACGTGGCAGCGATATGGAACTCCAAGAGAACAAACCCACCAGAAAACAAAATTGCCAGAAGACTCAGAGTCGAGAAAAGCCTCCCCAAGTGCAGCTGTGCAAAGAGCAGAACCAAATGGGCCAGAAACGTGCTTGAGTACGACAGGAACAAAACAGCTAGACAGGTCACTCCTGTGAAGGCCAATGCAAACCGAATATCAAGGATGCGGGAAAAAAAATACAAATTAGTATATTTCGGGAGGTAATATCATTTTGCATTTCTAAATGTATGGAGGTCCAAGTGCTGAAATAGGATTCGTCAGAAAGCGAGCCAGGTCAAGATAAGATTAAGATACCTTTCCTGAAGACGCCCAAGGTAAATTCTACAACGAGAAGTAGGACACCTCCTCCTGGAGCTAATCGAAGAACTTTGGGCACGAATCCCTTGTACAGCGCAGCAAATCCCTCTTCGCGTGCAATCGCCACCACCGCGGGGAATGTCCAGTTGTATTTTGGCGCTACACCGGCTATCTTTTCCGCCCCTTGGATACGAGATTTGACGACCTGGAAATCCAAACTAAGACGATGCCAAAAGCAAGACGAGAAAGTGACGTACATCGAGTCTGTTTTCGAAGATGGAGCGATAAACGTCATGGCCATATAATCGCGAAGGCCTGTGTGGAACTTACGGAGTGTTGAGCAGCGTGCCAGCAAATCCACCAATTGAACCGGAGACAAAGTTATTGAGAAGTTCACTCTGGGGTGTCTATTGAATGCGTGAGTATGAGACACTTCAGAAGTGTTTCGTCGATTACCTCAGGCTTTGGAAGGAGAGATTTGACTTGGTAAATGCAACCAAAGTAACCGCCGTTCCAGAATACGTGCCTATGTAGAAAAAGTCGATTTAGAAAAGTCGATTTAGAAATAAATAAATAATTCAGAAAATATAAGCGTTATGCGTACCTCCAGAACGTTGACTCCATTCCCGCATAGAGACCGAGCAGACCATCCTTACGGACAATGTGCTTCACGACGTCTATGGGTCCCTTGTAGGTGCTCTTCTTATCTTGCAGCCTCGTTGAAAATTAGCAAAAATCAGACTGAAAACTTATAAACCATAAGCATACCATACTCACTTGATTTTCACGAGCTCAAAAGGCACAACAACGAAACTTTCCTAGAACTCGGGATTATTAAAGCATCATGCTTGATGAAGGGATGCATTACAGTAGCTCCGGCACTGCACCCCGTCAGAACTGATATACTTTGGGTCATCTTAGATTCTCCGGTCAAGCCCAGGTATCTTTTGCCCCAGAAGTCGTTGGCGGCGCTACCAAAAAAAAAAAATTCAGCCCATGCAAATATTCGCGGGTTCAGGCACTGACAATTTTACAGCACGCTTAGGTGCCTCGAGCATTAATGGAGGAACAAGGCCTGCCTTCGTCTCAGCCTTCGGTAAGAGAGCTTCACGCGAGAAATTTACCTCGGTAAAGGCGACCTGCGCTGTGGATCTATCTTAGCAAGACACGACACAAATTCAAACGTTTACACACACCCTTCTTCCTTGATAATACTTTTGAAAGTTCCTACCAGTCCGAACTGCGACTTTCCGGTTTCCAATTGCATGCGCGTCTTGACCTATGAACAATATTATTGGGAACGGATCTCGTGTGAATCTCACGGTCTGGACGTACAACATCTGCACCTTGGAGTTAACTATCGGACATGTTACGACATAATATCAAAACTCACCCAGAGGGTAGAATGTAAGAATCTCTGAGATACCAGCAATTGCACCCGCCGCAAAGTTGGCTATGAAAGGCAGAGCTGAAAACCGTGGAATTAGCTTTATCACGCGACGCGACTTGATAAGACTAACTCACACTTTGGCTTGTGTTCTGTAGACATCGCAGATAATGAAGAGAGGGAACACGAGAGTACAATGTCAAAAAATAAGGAAACAAAGCGACAAAAGCGGACCTTGGAACGACGTTCAAGACGGGCGGAGCAGGGGACGGATTTATCGGCTAATAATTGGCGGTCACTGGAGTGTGACTCGTGTGACCACTGATTGTTGGATGCGAGTGTGTCCCACAACACCATCAACCTCGATGAGCTATGGTGTACATCCACTCCTGGCAAGGGTTCCAGGATGCGGCGGAGTCATTGTATGCAAAATCACCAAATAATGTATGTGCTATCGCTCGGAATCGACGCCTTCTTATCTCACAAAACCTTTTATATTCCATCAGACGCGCTACTGCGTAAAATGGAAATCATCAGAGGGTAAACTGGTACTGAAAATCACGGACGACACCACAGTGAGTCTTCGAGCTGAAGAGAGCCAAAATTATTCTAAACTCTGCTTCTCAGTGTCTCAAATTTAAGACGAATTCGTCGATCTTTCTCAATCGTTTTGAGTCCTTGAACTTGTCCCTAATGCAAAAGATGCAAAATCAGAAACGCCGAGAGGGCACCCCATTACCCGCTACGACCTCCGATATACTCTCACCAATTGAACATGACCGCGGCACCAGCCCTCTATCTCCTCAGGCACCAACTGCGATTCCGACCGCGGCACCTGCTGCAGGTGGTGTGAAAAAGAAAAAGCCTAAAAAGAAGAAGTAATAGTTGAGCGCGGGCGTGATACTTGATAACGGCTGTTATATATGATGGATGGCATGGATTGCACACGCTGCAAAATTATAAACGCTTTGGTTAGATTTGCGTTTTCTATGATTGATCCTAGACATTCCATTCTGACCTTCACTTCCGTCAGATCTCTCTTTTCATGTTTAGATAATTCTCGAATCAAATTCTGCGGAGAGATCGGCTCATTCTCCAATGCCTTGATTGTTCCATCCGCTCATCGATTAAGGAAGTTGAGCACCTGTATTCACACCTGTCAAGGTCAAGCCCACGTTCATGAGGATCTCAGGCGCAGTTTCGCATTCCCAGCTGATCGCTAAGTAAATCTTCAACCCTCTCCTTACTTATTAAATGCTTGGCCCGGTTAGCAATGCCTGCTGGAGCACCCTGTATAGAAGTCGCCGAATAACTGACGAGATGCGAAACCATGTGGTCGTGTGCGAAGCCCGCATTTGATGACTGTCGATAGTAGTCGCTGCCGCGCTTGACTGCTATCAGCTGTGTGGACGTGTGCTCGAGGAAATCGGAAGAAGACTTCATCCCTTTCTTCCGATAGTAACTGATTTCCACGGATCGGTGTTGAATCAGAATGGTCAGTCCGATACGGTTCGCATCAGTGGTAAGATGTGGTTTATCATTGACGCTAATTGCTTTCCATGTACCGAGCTCACCTCGCAAATATTTGAAGCTGTATCATTCAAATATTCAAGGTTCAAGAAATCTAGAAGACATTATTCTTGCCTATAATTCAAGGACTCATACCCTCTCAAGCTCCCAGAAATTCTTGTGTTCTTGAATCCATACATGTGCGCAACAAACCCGATTTTGATTGTTCCTTATGAATTCACAACAAAGCCTAAGGGCTATTCTAGGTGCTTCAAAAAATTTCTTGTTTCATAGTAAGTACCTCTTTCCTCGAGAGTCAGCATAGAAATTATTTTGCAAAATTCTTACTTAACTATGTTCCGCGATTTCAATCTCTTCCTCCGGTAATGTCGACTTCCGGCCTCACCAAATCGACAAGGGAGCATAGTCTTGTAGAACCTATCAACTCACATCAGCCATAAGACTGCGGAGACGCATATCAGAAACTACGCTTCTACTTCTACATCGAGGCTCGAGGTGAAAGACTTGCTTGTCAAAAAACAATTAATCTTCGCTAATGCCACGAGAAGTCCACAACTGAGGTTTATTTTCCAAAGCGCAGTCAGGGCCGTCACCCATCCATCTGTGCTGCGGATCTGGCGCTCGAGGTTTCCGTCGAACACGCCTTAATGGCTACTGCCGCTGCTAGATAAGTACTGCCAGAACGATACATGCTGCTTGGATTTCTAATGCAAAAATAAGCCAGTTGTTTCCACGAGAAACGAACACGAATTACGAGATGGCGTCGCGCACGGCACATTGCGCCTTCATTGAATTATAGAGATGGCCACAGTTGAACTTGTGTGATAATGCCAAGCGTACTTTCCACCGTTTAAACTTGGACCTTGCCACGCACAATACAGTTGGCCTGCGCACCGAAAATAATGCCTCCTTGATGCTCTCGGGAGTCCCCTTGAAGCAATCAAATGCGTAGCCCGAGCGTTGTTAGTCAAGGAAAAAATATTTGTGAGATGCATTCCAACTAAAAATACCAACCACGACCCATGTATCTGATACACATCCCCGCTCTTTAAGTTGACAGTTCAATGTATCGTTATCAGATATGTGTATGTGGGATTAGGATTACCTTTCAGCCTATGCTGCAGACCCGTCCGACGATTACGATGGTATATGTATTTGAGATCCGAGAACTTGAAAAACAGCAATTGGTCTCTCATGACTCCCGACCAAAAAGTCCTCATATAGTAGTCGAATTCGTGATACCTGCGGCAAAGACACACATTGGGCGTTCCTTTCCCATCAATGCGACATGAGATTTCTCTGCCGTTCGTAGTCATCATCCCTAAAATACGGCAGTGGTGTTCTAAAAATAAACGCCGAGGTTGACAAGTTCTTGACAGTTGTAGTCGTCTTGCCCGTCCACAACTCGCCACAACCAAACACTCGGTAAATTAGATGCGGCATTGGAGCATGTATGTGTCTTTGTCGCCTTATTGAGACGAGAGGTATCAAACCACAAAGTCGGGTTACGAGTGAGAGAAAATGCGATAAAATAGATGCGTGATTGGCTGATAGGAATGAATGAATGTGAGCGTAATGTAAATGCGTAAGTAATACAAAAAAGTGCTCTCTATATACGCTATGAATCAGTACAGACTTTGGGAGTCTGCCGTTACGAAAAACATCAATATGCAAAGATATCCGCGACGGATGCTTTTCAATAAAAGCATAGAGTCACCCCGTAAGGCGGCACTTTTTAGAAATAAAGGTACATGCGACGACGTCTGTCTGGGGTTTGAGGACCCGGGTCTAGGAGACGTCTTCACGAAGATGCGTTGCCTCCGTGGGTTCAGTTTCACGGACGTCAACTGATCTGGAAGACGCCCGCGATCGCGGCCTTGTGTCAGTGTCGGGCTGAAGCAGAGGCACGAGTTCAGGCGCTACAGCAGAATTAGAAGGTTCGCTACCCACGGAGGCCACGTTGTGAGAAGGTTGCTGCGCTCCCGGTATTGAGAAAGACGCAGCGCCTTCTGGTAGGATAAGAGGCCGACCTGTTGCAATCGCAACGGGGAATGGTGGAGGGGGTGGGATCATAATGGGCTCGTCCAAAGGAGGGGGCGGTGTCGCGGGAGGTATATCCGCGTATGATCGGTGCGCGGTGCCAAACGCACTGAGAGGAAGCGTCGCCAATAGGGTAGAGTTATTCTGATTGGTCGCTAATGCGGCCATGTAGGTTGGTGGATCTGGTGGGATGACTGTGTCTGGGAAATATCTCGGCACGAATGGAGCTGGTCCCGACATGTGTGGTGAATCGTCGGATGCATTAGTATGCAGCGACTCGCGATCGAGGCGCTCCCTGCGTGCCGCTAACTGCCTCCTCCGAATAATGCTAAGAGCGAGACCGAGGGAGAAGAGACCCAAAACACCGACACTCCCGCCGACAGCAGCAGCAAAAGTGGCAACATTATGCTTTTTAACCTTCCTGTAAAACAAGGCGCAGGATTAGCGTGTTTCTTCAATGGGAGACAACGAAAGGAATCGCCGACATTAACACGACTTTGATACTTACGGGTCAATAGTCTGGCTTGGCAGACTCTGGCCAATTGGTGTAGTAGGTACAGTGGTCGTGGAGTTACTATTTGCGCCATTGTTAGCCTCCGTTGTGTAGATGAGATGATCAAACATAAACGTCGAGTTTTGACCGATGTTGATGAGGAGTTGGTGAGGGCCTTGTGTTAGATCGCTTCTCGAGAAAACGAGTTGGCCAGGAATATACTCCGTAGATCCCGGAGTGCTGTTCTTGATAACGCTTCCCGATGGTACATTGTCCATGAAGAACGTTAAGTTCATGCTCGAGGAGGTACCGTTGGCATTAATAACATCGGGAGGTTGGATAGCAAAGAGATAGACGGCAGAGCCTAAGACGTCGAACACCATGAAAAAAAGAACGACGGCTGCAAATTTAGACTTGCCAGTAAAATTGAATGACATGAAGATGTTCGGATCTTCGAATCCTTCATCGTCGATGTCAAGCCTTGGCCGACGAAGGAATCTTGCCATGATTGATCGTTTACCCTTGCCGCTAGACTCAGTTGGGTCACTAGGGCCGCCATCCGAATTTGCAGCAGACGGACTTGGAGCTGCTGAGAGCTTCTGCGATAAAGGATGCGTCGACGTCGATATTATAGGTACTTTCACGGATGGAGAAGTAGGCGTCGGAGCCCCTGTCGAACTAGATGGAGAGTCGTCCGTGTCATCAGTAAGGGGTGGATGTATTGCTTCGTGGTACGAAGCCGTCGCCCCAGGATTCAGGCATGTCGAACATGAGTCCGAACTCGCATGCCATGATTCAGGAGGTTGGTACACGATCGAGGGGTCTGTATCGGGTACAGTCACATTTGCTGCGAGTGCAGAGAAATGGGCTTGCAAGGAGCAAGAGAGTAGAATTGTCAGGCGCAGTAATGTGCGTAGCCTGATCGTCTGGTTCCTGTCAGAACAAAAAATAATTGATGAGGTGAGTAGATGTAGCAACGTTGACGAAAACACTTACGGCATAACGATAGTCTGTGGCCTGAATGTCGTGATGCTAATCCCCAATATCCAATCCAATACCTTGCAGACGAACTGAGGTTGGAACAAGAGGGAGGGGAAAGGGCGTGAGAGGGAAACCTCATCTGAAGTAGGTCAAGTTAAACTAGTTAAAGAGAGATCGTCCGAGTTTCATTTGCCCACGCGCCAGATTATCCGGTCAAGAGATCGCAGAAGCCTCGGGAAGGCGATGAGAACGAAGAGCCCCGGTGCTGGTGGTATATTTGTACCGTAACGGCCAACGCAGATTGCCGGACACCACACCTTAGCCTTGGTACAACCTTGGTATACATCTCCTTTCCCACAAATCTTTCCTTTTGAGCTTATTGGAGCATCCAGGAGGCGCAGTCAATTCTGGTTGAAACCTGTAGTGAGTGTCCAATGTCAAGCCGCGAACAAATCACTGAGAAAAGCCTTATTACTACAAAACATGTGACTTGGCCTGGCTATCTAATCTACTACGTACACGCGACCATGAAAACCTGCCTTTTCTTCTTTACAGTGACCCATACCAACGGGCGCCGCTGACCATGGCTTTGCGACGCTACACACGATCAGCTGACGGTACGATACCCATCCGGGCTTTGCTTTATAACGACGAGGAGCTCCTGGCAAGTCAGGATGGTGTAGGGATATATGATGGGTAAGTACAGCGCGAATTGGGTTCAAGGCCTCGTCTTTCCAGGGCATACGTTTCACGCTTCGATTGAAATAACTTAGCTCTCAGAAATCGCCGGACCATCAGGACGGAATCATCCATGTTACCACTCATCGCCTTTTCTACATCGACACGCATCGCCCAATAGCAAAGTCATTTGAAATGGCTCTGTCGCTTATTGTGCAAACGGAATATTATGCAGGGCTCTTCAAATCTTCACCTAAAGTCACCTGCCACCTTTCTGGCAATCCCGTTGCTTCGGGTTCAGCTGAACAAGACAGAGCACATGCGCAATTTGATAGTTGGGAATGCGAAGTGTGCGCATACCGAAACCCGCCGGGCCTAAGTCCAGCTGCAACTCGGATTTGTGCTTTATGCGGGGTTCCTCGCACGGCGGTTCCGACGCCCATTACTTCGGTGTCATCACATCATCTTTCGTCCTCTCTCCCGTCGTCCGCTTTATCCTCAACTACAACCCTCGCTCCGGAATTATATTCATCTGGTGGTCACAAGCAAACATCGATCGCATGTCCCGCTTGTACTTTCCTTAACCATCCATACCTGCGATCGTGTGAGATTTGCTCGACGGAGCTTCCACAATACAAAGGTGGCGAGCACCGCTCCGCACCATCTTCACGGCCAATTACTCCCAACTTCGATGACGACGATGCGTCGGCAAAGATGATCAAAATCAGCTTTCGTAGGAGCGGAGATAAATCTTTCTATGCTGTCCTAAAGCGCAGTCTCAAAAGCAAAGCATGGGAGGTAAGTCTCTTTTGAGATGATTGATGCAAAATTGGTACCCTCTCGTTCCTGACTTTTTGCATATTTAGGAGAGCGGTGCTGGCTCGAATTCGACTGCCCTGAATGGCAGTGATTCCGATAATCGAAATGCCATTGGAAGGTCAGGAATATGTATGTTTTTTGCTATTAACAAGGAGACAAGAAAAATGCTTATTTTTAAAACTCTAAAATAGCTGGCATTCTCAGGACGGTGGAAACCTCCGCCAAAGGTAGGGAAACTCACATGAAGGATGCCTTGCAAGACCTGGAGGCCCTTATGGTGAAAGCCAAAGATATGGTGAAGCTGGCTGCGGAGCTCAATGAAAAGTTGACGGCAGCAGCAGCAGTCACGGCATCCGCTCAAAGTTCAGGCTCTGGACCGCCACTAACTGCCACAGAGCCAGAGGAAGCGACATTTATTCGATCTTCACTTTCTCAGTTGGGTCTGCAAATTTCAAACACGCCTGTGACGCTAGATATGATGAAAGACGAGCGAGAATGGTTTGATGAGCTCGCACGTGAACTTGCTCGTGTCTTGCAAGGACCGCCGCACCTGAACAAGGACGATATTATTACTAGCGGGATGATGAAAGACCGCGGCATCATCGCGCTTGATGAAGTGTGGGGTGGCTGGAACCGTGCAAGAGGTGTCGGTATGTTCTTTCTCACATAATTTTAGAACCTGTTATCGGCTAAGGCACCCTACAAAAAGCTCTCATCCCACCCTCCACATTCCTACAAGTCATTCCCCACCTCCCCGCACATACGATTCCCACGATCCGCCATCGTGCGTTTGCTTCGGGGCTGAACGTGCTGCATACCCCACCTTACACACCGGCTGCATTCGGTGCACGTCTATCCAGCTTCCTGGTGATGACTGGCCCCAAGACGACTATGGAGATCTCTGCAGAGGAGAGTCTGACTGTAGCGCTGGTTTCAGAGATGCTCGATGCTGCTGAGCAGGAAGGCAGCGTCTGTAGAGATGACAGCAGTGCCGCTATAACGGGTGGAGGCAGTGGAACGGGGGTAGAACTCAAGTGGTGGACAAATCTATTTGTAGGATATATTTGGGACGGTCAGGAATAATACAGTTGCGAGTACTGCGTCAATTATTTGGTACTAATTCGACTCGAGATAGTGTCAAGACTTAGCTGGGCACTCGTATTTCGACAATTCCTGACTCGCTAACTTTTCTCGAACTTTTCTCCTGTTTCGGTGATATATTGATAGGTGCAAGTAACATCATACTTCCCCACTTGTCAACCTTGGCCTTTTAGCTATGCAGATTGCATCTCATCAAGAAATGTCCAATTCAAGTTAGGCCCAATTGTAAACATAGCATTGCGTTGACAATATCGTCATTTGCCTTCTCATAATACAATGTTAAAATTTCATTGGCCATCGATAGTTTGCTTTCTCTGGAGCCTGCTTGGAGCCTGCCAATGCAATGCTCACCGGCGGAGTCGGTAATTTGAATATAGTATTGATGCGATAGGCGCGAATTAGCGTGTTACCATTGCCGGTCTGAATGATTCGTCCGGTTAATATGCAAACTCCAAACAGTCGTTTTTATTCAACCAATAATAAGCCGCATGGCGGTGGAGGTGCACGACTCCTGTCACTTGTGAGCGGCCCACATGTTCAAGAGGGCTTGATTATCCAATCGAATGGAGAATTATCGCGTTGGGATTGGACGCCACCGGAAGATCCAAGAGAGATCATGGCTGATTAGACGAATGAGCCTGCGAGCGATACAAGCGACCTAGACTCCCGCCTATCAAGATCAATGGGCAGTCCTGCGCTCTTCCAGGCTTCGTATCCGCCAATGATATCTGTCGCGTTCAGAAGCCCGATTTGTTGGAGAGAATATGCCGCAAGACTTCAAGAAGAGGAGGGCAATTTAGCAGCGATTATCCGATATACGATGAATCGACTGCATTACCTTGAAGTATAACCCTCCTGGCAGAAGATAATAATCCGCAAGTCGTATCTATCCGCGATGGCGAGGCGTGATGCACACCTCGGATCAAATCTCCACTCCAAAACGTTTCGCTCGATTATTAGCGAGCCGTGGATACCACCTTCTCGCTCTCGTTGGGCCTGAGGTCGGATGTCGACCAAAAAGGTAGGAGCACCCACTTGGGACTCCCGCAGCTCGTCAAAAGCCTGCAAAGCGCTGATACGCTGGAGCTTGGCACGCGCTTCGGATAAGATTTCGTCGATTCCTTTCGCACCTGGTGGAGGAACGAGGGGATCCATTGGACTGCGCGAAGCTTTGCGAACGACATCCCACAGCGCGTCTTCATCGTATGGTGAAATGCCGAGGTCCTGCACAGTCGCCACCCATCGGTCGTCCTCGTTCGTGGCGGCGACAATTCTGCCGATGAATTTAGAGCTAGCGAGAAGCACAGCTCTTTGCACGTAGTCCTGGGAAGAGCCGCAAATGATTAACGTGCTCGGGGCGGTTATAGCCGATTGAGCAGTTGTGGCGACTGCGAACAGGTGCTCGCGCAAAGTCAATTGGTGTTGAATTCTTGCTGCGACTTGTCGAAGAAAGTCCTCGTCGTCGCCGTTCGACATAACCAATCTCACGCCTATTTTCACGCCTTGGAGAGAAAGCAGTCCGGTAAGATAGCGCTAACAAAAAGTGGAGTCGGTCTCACCGTCCTGAACTTTAGCTTTTGTGATGGTGTGAACGGCTATCTCTTGAGACACTTGCATGCGCACATCGTCCAGAGTGCGAAGCGCCGACTCGGAGCCAAGATTCCTGGGAACGAGCGCAGCATCGTTGGTTACATATGCTGGGCCGGTTGTGGTGCTTCTGTTCGACTGAACGGAACCATCTGGCGATGCGACTGTTCTGAATCCTATCATGATATTTGCCGCGCAGTTCAGATCTTCAAGTTGTTGAAAGATGTCCGAGTCGACGCTGGGAGCGCGTCTTCACTTGAATTGATCACGCTGACTCGGAGCCTGATCTAAGTAAATGACGTTCCCGAGACTCGATATAACTCACGTTGGCACGACGGTCACGCCCGTATCGATAACTTCAAGCTTGACAAGAATGGCACAACATCAGTAAATCGTGGAAAAGTTGGTATGTGGTTGTGACGGTGATGATGCAGTGACAGAATTACGGCGGATGACATGCCATGGTAAGGGATTATAAGCTCGGCATCGGATTGATGATACCGCTGGAAGCTATTCATCACAGATATTCCGCAATGATATGCTCTTACCTGACAAGCTCATTACGATGTCAATTTACAAGGGAAATCTCATCCAGGCTCCAATATTCCAATCACGCCGTCAGACTTTCATCGACACTACAAGGAGTTATCAAAGGGAGGTCAGAGCCATAATTTCATGACTATCGGATATGGGGTATTTTATTGCAGCTCATGCGGCAGGGCTTCCTCACCGTTGCACCTTAAATACATCGAGATTCGAGTACATATACACACAGAATTTAATCGCAGGATCTTCCGCTCTGGGTCCTTAGAATTCGCCCAGAGACTTTAAACCTCTTCAATTAGTCTAAGAATATTTATAAGTAGCTTCACTCGCAAGCGCGGAACTTAGAGAATTATTGGGGAAGTGAAACGGAGTCGGATCCAGAAGTTAAAGGCACACCGGCAACGTCGGAGATCATGTGATCGTGGATTCGCATTCAACGGTCGGGAAAGGAAATTGAACTTCGTCGCTTGCATCTTTCCCTCACACCTCCACTTGTGACGCCAGCGCGCTGCCCAACCCACTCACTGTGTTGATGCTGACCCAAGGTTCCTCCCTCTAAGATGCGAAGAACTTACTTCCAAAGGGACTGAAGACCTGCTAATCGGGCGCGACTCTCCTCTGCATTGTCATTGGTGGGCTTGTGACGCTGACGAGCGTCCCAAGCCCACCTGCGACTTTGGTTTGGTTCGTGGGTGGTAGAGATGGCGCTGACGGGCCTCATCTTTTCCATCCATTCGCTACTACCGCCGCGATGGGCAGGTCTTCCGTCTCTTCCACGTCATCTGGATCGTTGCCTAGTCTACCTAGCACGGGTATGTTTGTTCTTGGCTCTTCGCTGTCTCCTTCATTAACAACCGTTTAGCTCACAGCCTCCGAGGTTTTAGCAAGCTCGTCCGTTCTTTCCTCTGAAGCCATGTGCTGCCAGCTTGTTTTCGAGTACACTCTTGTGGGTTTCTTGAAGCGGGATGACTTTCGGTTGGTATGTTTTCGTATCTCGTTTTTCTATCTACCACTCTGACGACATTCATAACAGTGTCCCTTTTGTAGAATCTACTTTACACTATGGTTGTAGTACTAGTATTGAAGTGAATTATATTTGAAACGTACCACCATATTCTTTAGGCGATGCAAGAACAAAGTGGCTACGACGATATGGCCTTATAAATGCTAATCAGAAATATCTAGCAATATATGGCATTACAATGCCCCTCAAGCTTACAGCAATGGCACATTGCTATCAGAATGGCAGCAAAATGGCGGCCATGATATTAAGCTTCCTGCCAACATAATCATCTTATAAGAGGGCCTGTCATCGTGATTCGAATTGATACCGCTGATGGGAGATTACAACGGTGATATACCCTTTATAAGGCATTACAGATATTTCCACAATTTACTGATGAAGTTTGTTGAACAGACACAAGCGGGCCGGGGTCCGTGGCAATTGTAATTGGCAACACCCTTCAAACCAAGCAGACTACGTCGTTTCGTCATACTATTACTAGTACTACGCCCGGGCCCTCAGCCTGTCTCATTGCCATCTCATCGTCTACACAATCACAACTCTCTTTAAGCTTCAAGATGTTCAACTCTTTTAAAAGAAAACTGGTGAGTAGAACGACAAGACTTTAAGTAATAATACACTCATGGATGAATATAGCCTGAAATCTCGATTTTGTAAGTCGACTTTGACACTCGCCGACTTTTACTAATAAGGATGTTGTTTGGTAAAGTCACCATCCATCTTCACCTCCGTCGACGAAGGCTTTGAACTTGCTTCGTTCTTCGTTATCTGGCCCGTACCCTCCCGAAAACTCAAAGGGCCAGCCCCTTGACTTCAAACTTGATGTCGTGGAATCGGCTCCCACCTCAGACCAGCTGAAAACAATCCTGTCTTACCTTCCTTCTAAGGCGGTAAACCCGTCGATGGTCTTCCTTTCGGCGCATCCGTCAGCTCCCAGTGCAGCTGAGCAACCGACTTCGGTAAAAGGAATCGCGGAATTGGCTGAAAGTAACCCCAACGCCATCAAATGGCCCATCGTCGTTGACTGGGAGGATGGCAAAGCCAGTATTGGAGACGTCGAAGGTGTAAAAGGCATCCTTGAAACCATTCGCAAGAGGCGAGACGGAGAACTCAAAGAGGAGGAGGTGCACAAGCCCAGCGGGTGGTTCGTTTAGGCCCGACCTTCCGCAAGTTGCGGTTCGGGTTTCAAAGTCATAAATCATGCTGTATCGTCTTCATCTACCTCGTCTTGTTGTTGTCATATCTAACCTGTAGCCCTTTATATAACTATGGACAGAACGTTAACCATCGTTATTGCTCAATGCTCGAGACTTGCCGTTGTCGTCTAGACTAAATCTTGGCCATCTGGAGTATTCTGCGCCGCCAGGCGTTCTGGTCATTCCGCACCGATACGCTCACTCTTTCATGTGCGTTAGTGTTCGAGCCTTAACGCATAGCCGAGCTCGCGATATTTTCAGGAGGATAAGGTTTATTCATCGAATTGTCCGAACCGTTGGTCTAACTATCGGCATGACTAAGTCACGTCTCCTAACGGCCTATCACCTCTTTCAATGTTGAATGCCATATGGCAAAGGCTTTCGCCCATGTCCATCGAATCGGAATTTCGTTCAGTTGTATACCTATATCTTTCCCCGTATGCGACCCTCTCTGCCATTCTAGGAGCTATTTATAATACTGATTTCTATCAAGGTAACTTACTCGAAGTGGCTTCGAGCAGGAACGCCGAGGCACACTCGGACACGTTGCGAGTGCTTTTCCACTCCGTTCTCCCTCTTCGTTTCTGACACTGAAATCAAGTTGAGTCAAAGTTGAACTTGGCGGTGAAGACCATGTCCTGGAGAAAATTCTGGACAGAAAGACTCAAGCGAAGAGGTGCTCTATTGAGTTTTCTTGCTAATCCCATTTCGCAGGATGATTCTATGGACAATATAGAACTGAAAGTTCAGATCGGTGGTAATTGGAACACATTCTCAAGCTAGCCGCCGCCTGTCCCCGTTTCTTCTTGCCACTTGGTCGCCGCCGTCAAAAATCATCGGGTATTTCAGACCCGGAAGCCGAATCAAATAACGATCTCTGGTTTGTTCTAGCCTGCCTGCCTGCTGTTCTCTCTGTCACGTAAGGCGGTCGATCTTCGAGCAGTAAACTCTCGATTGACGGGGCTGCACAGAAGCTTGCCAATAACTTGTCATCGATGGTTCTTCAAGATTCAATAGGATGGCCTTTTTTGCCTCGAATTCGACCTCAAGAACTCTCATTTAGCCATGTACAACCTATGTACCGTTTAAACGTGTTGGCCAGTGCGAATTGAAGTGCCAGCACCACAATATGTGAGGCCAACGAGCATCCTACCTTGGTCCACACCAACCCCAGCGGTCTAAATTTGGACCGTTCTACCGAATTCTATCCTTCCACTTCGGTTTGTCTATGCAAAGGAAATGTCACGATATGTACAACGACACCATCTCATCTTGCCTAGTCTTGCCTTCGATGTTTGGGCAACAATTCGTGATGGACTGTTGGGCAGGGTCTTGATCGCGGACTTGTCGTGGACGCTGGACAGCGCTGCTGAGGTCGAATTGTCCAGGGACAAAGTCGGTAATAGACTTCAGTTCCTCCCGGTTGCTATAGAGCCTTTACGCATGATTCGATGCATTGTCTGGGCACGGAAGCAAGTTTTTTGTATAGGCGTATAGAGAAAGGCGTGCGTATATTGTAAGGGGTTTGTAATAGAAGCCAAATTGAGCGGGGACGATGATCACAAAGCAACGTACGAAGTTCAAACGCTGCCCAAGTCCATCAAAGGAAAGCAAGTGGGTCGCAGGGAAGCGCCTTTTATGATGTTGTGAGAGGCACCAGGGCCTAGACTACATACACTACATCAGTCTTGACAACGCCGTAGAAGTCTTTCCTTTCTCCCCACCATCCTCGACGACGGACGGGCTTTCGCTCCGATGCCCTCCTCACAGAGCCAAACGGGGGCCCCATCTGATATCGAGGTATTCTATTCTATTTTCTTGTTATTTCCACTCTTAAATCTCCCTTGTTATTGTGTTGTTCCATCACGGCATCAAAGGCTGATTATGATCCAAAGTTGTCGCATATGGGCCGACATGGCGGAGAGCTTGGAGTATCGAACAGGCTGGTGGTCACCTCCCAGCTCCATCCTTTCTGGCATACGAAGAGAGGCATCTTCGTTATCATCCTGGTCATTCTTTCGATCGTTGGAGGTATCGTGGGTGGTGTGGTTGGCGGCAGGAGTGGGAATAACGATTCATCAAGGCGGAATTTCGGGCTCCCATCCACTACGGCAACATCGACGACCAGCTCTGAGACATCGACGATATCAGACGGTGGTCGTTCGTCTGCATCTTCAGCCACGAAGGCGTCGGTCACGTTCTCGGCGCGAGGTTACCCCGTTCGTCGCGATATTCAGGTCGACCCCGGCGCTGTAGCACCAGCTCTTTTCAGTGTCATACCGTATGTCGCACCTGCCATCTCCCCAGCGATGGTCGCCGAGGCTCTGCCTATGACTTCGGCTTCACCATTTCAGTCATGAACGCGTTACCTCGAGACTCGAAGATGGGAAAATGCGGAGGAAACTTGCAGACAAAGATCAAAATGGCTATGGAGAGGCTAGGGAGGTTGAAAGGCAGAGCGAAGAAGTGCAAGGACACGCAACAATTAGGTTCAAAGTTTTGGGTTTTATGTGGGTTTTTACTATGGGTCTCTCAATTTTTGGGCTTTTGGGTTTTCAGTGTTTTTTTGGGTTTTTTGGTACCTTTCTTGTGGGCAACCGGCACGCGTTTCTGGGTTTTGTATTCTCTCCTGCATGCATTCTGCGCCTTTCATTCATCATGAGTACTCACATATGGGATGCATTTACGCTATTTGCAGCTGGCGCACCCTTTAGATATTCGACGCCAGTCTCTTCAGATACCCCTTCTAGTTCGTTCAAAGAGTTTTGAGTATATCGATATCGAGTCACGGGAAAAATATTTTGGCATTACCACAAGATTACAGCTTTCTTTATCTCCGCCCCGTACATACTACTAGCCTTGATTCTTGTTGCTGTTACATATACTGCGTCTAGCGCTTGAATCGTTCGCATTCGCCAATACTGCGATTGAAACACTTCAACTTCGGGTGCCCATTTTACCAACTCCAAAATTGGACGCAGGGTCTAAAAACAAAATGTGCCTGGCCGCTGCTACACAGGTCCGAGCATGTCGGACGGCAGGTAGACCGTGTGGCTCCTTGAGGCTGTACCACAATATCTTGGTTTTCGGTGGAAGTCCCAGACGCCCACGCCCTCTACTTGTTCACGAGGAAGTCGACCAGGAGTCGATATTCAAGCAGACCTACGACCCATGGCATCGCAATCGTACGACGAACAGCTGCTGGCCTCGGCGCCACTTGCGACTAAAGCTCAACTTCAGGTGAGTTTGTGGGCTTATCTGCAACCAGCAAACCTTTTCATTTAAGCAAATGCTGACTGTATTCGATCAATAGAGCGGTTATAATCCCGATCTTCTTGTAGAGAAGACCCCTCCAGCCTCATCGTCGAGGCATGATCTCGAAGATGGAAGAGACTTTGGCCAAACTCCTCGTCCCGAGCCAGATGGCAAACCTCTTCCCCCGAAAGCGCCTTTCTATCGCACCAAAAAAGGCATCATCATAATCGTGGTGGCGCTCGTTGTGGTCATCGCTGCTGTCGTAGGAGGGGCCGTTGGAGGATCGAGGAAAAAGACGAATAACCAATCGACGAGTCAGTCAGTCAGCAGCCAAGCTCCAGCTAACGCTAGCTCTTCGGGCGCGTCAGACAATTCTCAAGCCGGAGGTTCCGTTCCTGCTTCCGGGACCAGTGGGGCACAGAGCCAGACGACGGTGTCCGCTACTACACTGCAGTCCAGGATTGCCCTTCCCCCTTTCCCTACTTCCCCAAGCTCACAAGGTGGAGTGTCGTTGTGAGTCTCACACCAGACAAGCAGTGGCGAATGGAGGAGCTGGATGCCAGGACGATGGCAGGCCGCCCATCGCTCTGGCTGCTGCACGTCGAACATCCAGCGACCCGTTGGACAATATCATTGATCGACTTCGGACATCTGCCATGCTCACCGGTGTTAGGAGTGCTCGTTCTTTTTTAATCGTATCTCTTTTCTTTTTATTAATGTTTGGACGAGTATCCTATCTTTGGGTTATATAACATCCATATAACCTGGCACTATGTATATATTTTGTATGTCTATATGTTTGAATTTGCGGTTCATTTTCAGTTGGGAAATTGGCGCCTAGTCATGGTGATATTATCTCGCAGCTATGTAAGACTGGCAAAATCATGAGGAATCCTCGGCATCCAATAATAGCCTTGTTGGCAATCCACAGGAACGACTTGGAAGATACCGCCTGACTCTGAGTGATTGAGCCGGGGTCCCATGTTTTATAAAAGGTGGGAAGATGTGCCATGGAATTTTACCTATCGTGGTATCTTTACATAATGGGGGCAGAATATCATTTCTTGAGCAGAGGGAGAAATCATTACACGTGAAGGCAGAGCTGTGTGTTATGGCAGTGGGATAGATGGCACATGTATGGAAAGCAAATGGAAAGTATACAGATCGACAGGGAAATCGGATCGAACAGAAGTTTTCAGTGAATCAGAGAGTGTCGAAGTTATACATGTTCGCATGACATTGTCCCAAAGGTAAATGTTGTATACATAGTAGTAAGTGCATGGAATTTTGGAAGGCAAAGAGTTGTCGCCCGAATCATGGTATCACAACTAATTTGCAAGCGACTTACGTTTGGTGGTCCGGAGAGCCCATTGCTGTACGGTAGGCAGGGGGTGCAAAGGAGTATCAGCGCGGGCTGGTGATCCTCGTCGCTCCTGTTTTCCACTCGCAAGTTTTGTTGACGCTGGACACGAGGACCCAGCAGGCCTGCGTTGGAATGTCCTGGATGACTTCGCCGAAGGCGAACGCATCAACACCGCAGCTACCTCATTCGCCA
>JADNRV010000468.1:0-31557 GCA_015499995.1 Flammula alnicola | reverse complement strand
GCAGATACTTCCTAAACTACTACATGGTGAGCGCTGTGTTCAGTACCTCGGATTATTCTGATGATTATGGAGGCAAACTTTCGCGCGAGTTCTTGGCAGATGTTCTCGATGTTGCCCGCAAAAGGCTTACCGTCGTAGATCCAAACATCTCGGTTGTTGCGAAAAAGGTTTTGACAAGTATCTTGGCTAACTGTGAGTTTCACTACTTTATTGTTTTCTCCGTGCTAAAAAAACACAGTTGAAAATCGTCAACGACTTTTTGATAACGATGTCATTCTTTCCCTACTTACCGAGATAGACGTTGAGGGGGGTCTCGGTGAAGCAATTACCCATGTGGTGGTTCTCGGAATTCAGCACGGTATGCAGATTAATGGTTTCCAGTCGTAATTCAGACTTAGACATCGACAGGATACTTGCCAATCGAAGCCTTCAACGGGAAGATATTGTCAATATTATGTGAAAAACTCAAAAAGGGACAGTTGCATGTTCGACTTCATGCGTTATCTATCCTAGAAGCGGCTATACATTGCGGTAAGTATCATGTCAAGTACAAGTATGGTGATTCACAGGCATGCAGGTGCAATCCGCAAGGTGATGCGGAACAGCGAAGTGACAAACGCAGTTCAAGTTAGCCTGAAATATCCACATCCGGAGGTCAAAGCACGGGCGGTGAAGCTGTGTACAAATGCTGTTGGCTACGGTAAAACTATTATTCTACAGTCGCGGACAAACAAAGTCAACCAAAAATATCGAAGTGTTTTAAATACCCCGATAATGGTCGGAATCGACGCAGATTGACGAGACGATTCTAGCGCTACCCATTTCATCAAATTCTATCGAGCCAATCCTTCAGAAATTTCCAAATAAGGTTTCCGGACCCTCAAAAATTGGCCGGACCGTGGGAATTGCTTCAAAAATCACGCAAAATAGTGCAATCGACTCCTTTTGATGAGAGGGGAATGATCCCGTAAAAATTGGAACATTCTATCGAGCCATTTTGGCTAAATAAATTCATTAATGGTCGCCGAAAATGGTAATTGATCGGTAATCAAGGGAATCCGGTCTCCGCTCGGTTCTTTCCGTGAACCCTATACCTTCACCGGAAATGCTCTTATCAGAATCTCCATCATTTATGGGCAATTGAGGGCGGCAGTAACCATCGTCAGGAATTCGACCTCACTCTGAGCCCCTTTGAGTCAATTTTGGTCACCCAGGACCCTGAATTGGGGGCAGAACATTCGAAAATTTGGGCCAAAAATTTGGCCAAACACATCCGCTCGTGGGAACAACTTCGGAGATATATTTTTCGACGTATTTCGTCGAGCTGAACAAGATTCTGAAAAAATATTGCCAAAATATTGCCTGGGAGCCGAGATACTGGACTTGTTGACTTTGTTTGTCCGCGACTGTACACGATAAACATCTCTAACTGATGTTCAAGATGACATGATTGACGCTGAACATATCTCTATACTAAAAGAGCTACTTCAAGGAGACAGACATATCAAACACAGTGTTATAAATTTCTTCAAGGTTGCAGCAGGTCAGGGTTGTGTGGTTGTGCGTTACTGCGCATCGGACTAAAATGTAGACAGAGGGCCTTCGAGACAAGGTATTCGACACAGAGACCATTTCTGCACTTCGAAATAGGCTGGGCGATAGGGACGAGGATGTCAGATCGAGGACGGTCGAGTTCTTCACAGCTGCCGTATTCCAGGGTGCGTTTCCTCGTTGCCCTGTGATGTCCATACTGATATATGCGCAGAGGGCCTCCGAGACAAGGTATTCGACACTGAGACCATCTCTGCACTTCGAAATAAGCTGGGCAATGGGGACAAGTATGTTAGAGGGTTGGTGGTCGCGTTCTTCACAGCTGCCATATATCAGGGTGCGTTTCCTCGTGTCCCTGCGATGTCCATACTGATATATGTGCAGAGGGCCTCCGAGACAAGGTATTCGACACTGAGACCATCTCTGCACTTCGAAACAAGCTGGGCGATGGGGACAAGGATGTTAGTGGGATGGTGGTCGCATTCTTCACAGCTGCCATATATCAGGGTGCGTTTCCTCGTTGCCCTGCGACGTCCATACTGATATATGTGCAGAGGGCCTCCGAGACAAGGTATTCGCTGCTGAGACCATCTCTGCACTTCGAAACTGTCTAGGCGACAAGTGGGATGTTGGCACATTTATGAGGATGGAAAGATCGATGACGGTCGGATCGACGGCGGTCGAGTTCTTCACAGCTGCCGCATCTCAGGGTGCGTTTCCTCATTGCCCCGTGACGTCCATACTGATATATGCACAGTGGGTCTTCGAGACAAGGTATTCGACACCGAGACCATCTCTGCACTTCGAAACAGGCTGCGCAATGAGGATATATATGTCATATTGAGCATTGTCGAGTTCTTCACAGCTGGGGCATCTCATGGTGCGTTTTCTTGTTGCCCTGTGACGTCCATACTGATATATGTGCAGAGGGCCTCCGAGACAATGTATTCGACACAGGGACCATTTCTGCACTTCGAAATAGGCTGATCGATAGGGACGAGGATGTCAGATCGAGGACGGTCGAGTTCTTCACAGCTGCCGCATCTCAGGGTGCGTTTCCTCGTTGCCCTGCGACGTCCATACTGAAATATGTGCAGAGGGCCGTCGAGACAAGGTATTCGATGCCGAGACCATCTCTGTACTTTGGAAAGGGCTAGGCGATGAGCACTCCATGCCTGTCAGATCGAAGACAGTCGAGTTCTTCAAAGCTGCCGCATCTCAGGGTGCGCTTCCTCGTCGCCATGTGATATCGGTACTGATATATGTGCAGAGGGCCTCCGAGACAAGGTATTCAACAGAGAGACCATTTCTACACTTCGAAACAGGCTGGTCAATGAGGAGAACTATGTTAGAAGGAGGGTGGATGCGTTCTTCACAGCTGCCAAATATCAGGGTGCGTTTCCTTGTTGCCCTGTGACGTCCGTACTGATATATGTGCAGAGGGCCTCCGAGACAAAGTATTTGACACAGCGACCATTTCTGCACTTCGAAATAGGCTGGGCTATAGGGACGAGGATGTCAGATTGAGCGTGTTCGAGTTCTTCTCAGCTGCAGCATCTCAGAGTGCGTTTCCTCGTTGCCTTCAAGTTGTGATGTCCATACTGATATATCTGCAGAGGTCCTCAGAGACAAGGTATTCGACACAGAGACCATTTCTGCCCTTCGAATGAGGCTGGGCGATACGGACGAGGATGTCAGATTGAGGACGGTCGACTTCTTCACAGTTGCCGCATCTCAGGGTGCGTTTCCTTGTTGCCCTGTGACGTCCATACTGATATATGTGCAGAGGGCCTCCGAGACAAGGTATTCAATGCCGAGACCATCTCCGCACTTCGAAATGGGCTGGGCGATAGGGACGAGGGTGTCAGATCGAGGATGGTCAAGTTCTTCACAGCCGCCGCATCTCAGGGTGCGTTTCCTCATTGCCCTGTGATGTCCATACTGATATATGTGCAGAGGGCCTTCGAGACAAGGTATTCGATGCCGAGACCATCTCTGTACTTTGGAAAGGGCTAGGCAATGAGCACTCCATGCCTGTCAGATCGAAGATGGTCGAGTTCTTCAAAGCTGCCGCATCTCAGGGTGCGTTTCCTTGTTGCCCTGTGATGTCCATACTGATATATGCACAGTGGGCCTTCGAGACAAGGTATTTGATGCTGAGACCATCTCTGCACTTCGAAACAGGCTAGGCGATGGGGACAAGTATGTTAGAAGGAGGGTGGTCGCATTCTTCACAGCTGCCACATATCAGGGTGCGTTTTCTTGTTTCCCTGTGACGTCCATACTGATATATGTGCAGAGGGCCTCCGAGACAATGTATTTGACACAGGGACCATTTCTGCACTTCGAAATAGGCTGGGCGATAGGGACGAGGATGTCAGATTGAGCGTGTTCGAGTTCTTCTCAGCTGCAGCATCTCAGGGTGCGTTTCCTCGTCGCCTTGTGATGCCATACTGATTTGTGTGCAGAGGTTCTCCGAGACAAGGTGTTCGATGCCGAGACCATCTCTGCACTTCGAAACAGGCTAGGTGTCAGATCGAGGGTGCTCAAGCCCTTCACAGCTGCCGCATCTCAGGGTGCGTTTCCTTGTTGCCCGGTGATGTCTATACTGATATATGCACAGTGGGCCTTCGAGACGAGGTATTCGAGGCCGAGACCATCTTTGCGCTTGGAAATAGCCTGGACGATAGGGGCAGGGATGTTAGATCAACGATGGTCGAGTTCTTCACAGCTGCCGCATCTCAAGGTGTGTTTCCTCATTACCCTGTGATGTCCATACTGATATATGTGCAGAGGGCCTCCGAGACAGGGTATTCGATGCCGAGACCATCTCTGCACTTCGAAACATGTTAGGTGATCGGGGCGAGCATGTCAGATCAAGGACGGTCGAGTTCTTCACAGCTGCCGCATCTTATGGTGTGTTTCTATGTTGCCTTGTGACGTCCATACTGATATATGTGCAGAGGGCCTCCGAGACAAGGTATTCGACACAGAGACCATCTCTGCACTTCGAAACAGGCTGGGTGATAGGGACAAGGATGTCAAATCGAGGGCGGTTGAGCTCTTTACAGCTGCCGCATCTCAAGGTGCGTTTCCTCATTACCCTGTGATGTCCATACCGATATATGCGCAGAGGGCCTCCGAGACAGGGTATTCGATGCCGAGACCATCTCCGCACTTCGAAAATGGCTAGGTGATTGGGATACTAATGTCAGATCGAGGACGGTCGAGTTCTTCACAGCTGCCGCATCTGAGGGTGCGTTTCCTCATTGCCCTGTGACGTCCGTACTGATATATGTGCAGAGGGCCTCCGAGACAAGGTATTCAATGCCGAGACCATCTCCGCACTTCGAAATGGGCTGGGCGATAGGGACGAGGGTGTCAGATCGAGGATGGTCGAGTTCTTCACAGCCGCCGCATCTCAGGGTGCGTTTCCTCGTTGCCCTGTGATGTCCATACTGATATATGTGCAGAGGGCCTTCGAGACAAGGTATTCGATGCCGAGACCATCTCTGTACTTTGGAAAGGGCTAGGCTATGAGTACTCCATGCCTGTCAGATCGAAGATGGTCGAGTTCTTCAAAGCTGCAGCATCTCAGGGTGCGTTTCCTCATTGCTCTGTGATGTTCATACTGATATATGCATAGAGGGCCTTCGAGACAAGGTTTTCAATGTGGAGACTGTCTTTTCACTTCTGACTGAGCTAGCACGTGTAAAACCGGATGCTAGATCTGCGGTCATTGATATCTTCAAGCATCGTGGTAGTCCAATTTCTTCTATTAAACTTCTACGTGATCTCACTGCTGTATAGCTGATATTTTCCATCTGATATACGACTGTCTCATCATTTCAACACTCTGCGCACAACTTACGTCTACGGACAGAATTGTTCAAGACGGGACTCGCAGTCTTCTTTCCCAAGCAATCAAACATGGTATCCTCATTATTTCATTCTAACCATTTCGCGTTTTTGATATGTACACATCGTCCATCCACAGATGATGTTCACGACCGGATATGCCACTCCCCGTTGAGGGCATGTTTTCAATGTCCTCGTCACGCTCCCATGGAATGCACATTCAATATTGCGCCAGCACCTACATCTCCAAACGGCCTCTCCGCCTAGGATAGGTCGTTTTATGATATTCTGAATGACGCTCCAGATGGTTAATCAACTGGTAGTACAAATCCACATGGTATACGGGAGACTACATTATGTCGCATAGGATTATGCTTGTAGATATACCCACCACCACTAGTTTTACACCTGTAGATATAAGCTTTCTCTATTTTATAGTGACGGGCAAAGTTCGACAAGTTCAGTTCTGAACGTTGAACTTTGGTTTGAACCCGAACCTGCCACTGACCTTACCTTTCCGATCTTTACACCCATCTGTCTGCGTCAAGCAGCACTCCCCGCCCCTGCCACGTCGTTCTCCAGCAAGCCGCGCCCAAGAGATAAATAGCTCCACCGCTTCGCATTATTCGTCCTGCCCTTGCCGATCTTCTCATTCTTGCGTTTCACTTGTCGACGTCATTCAGCAGGCTGTGTGTGCTGCAGGTGAGCATTCATCCACTCTCTGAGACGACGCCGATGCTTACCTTGTCAGTCAAAGACTGGTTACTACCGCGACTCGATCTCGTCCTCCGGGGATGCTTGGGTTTACGTGCGAGATGTGATGTTGCCGTCAACGTAGGTTCGCCAGCATGGAGGCATGGTGTTGGTGGGCTTATCGACGCACTCGTTGTTGATAGATACGGGGTGCTGGGGGCGCGCCGGTACGTGATTCTTGCTACTCGATGCCCTTTCTTCACTGCCGAGAGAGCTGCGAACCACGATCAATGGTTCAAGTTGGAGAGGCGGAACGGAGCCGTAGCTGGGGACGGGATGTCAGGTAAGTGTGCGGTTGTCGTAAGATATGCATGCCCCACTGACCTTTTATGTGCCAATCCCGCCTATTCGCAGCCTGTATACACCACTGGTACGTGATTCCTTGCTGGGTAACGCCGCCCTGCCTCGGCTGATATCTCGTGCCATGCAGAGCTGTGGAGGGAATGTCAGGCGAGTGCGGGATTCTTGTCAGACATGCATACTGTTACTTAAATCCTAGCGATTCTAACGACTTACCTCGCTGGAGCTTCCTGCTTTTGTCTCGAAACCCCGCCCAGCACACGCACACCGCATCTACACAGTGGCTGGCTGCGACATGCTTCTATTGTATCGTCCTGCAGCATGCGCCAAGGAAGGATACTCGGAGGACAGCGGACAGCGGCGGGGCATTGGCGAATGGGGGCCGGGGCATCTGACGGAACGGAAACGTGAAGGTACGAACAAAACGCTCACGAGGCAGACCTCAGGGCGTGTGCGTGGACTGCTTCTTTGGACAGAATCGTGGATGAGTGTAAAAGAAGCAAGGCGGACTGTTGCAAGGCATTGAGGAGAAAGTGGCGGCGAATGGGGGACGCGTTCAAGTCAATTTGTAGACGAGTCCATCAACAACAACAAAACAACAAGTTCGGAGAAATCGACGAACCCTGGAGTCCACATCACACAGCCTCAGGACGACATTCCCCACGATGAGACCCACACAAAGGTCCGACGGCACGCCCAACACTGGCGGCACCATCGCCTCAAATCCTTCTCCTTCTGGATCATCCACATCCCCAAATCATCGTCACAGAATCCTCCTCTCATTGAACAGCAACCCACGCGTCCCCCCTATGGACTGCACACGATGGGCCATGGCTTTGATACCCTCGGATAGGCTGATAACGTACATATCGTCCTATCACAACGGGAGGAGCAGGAATTGGACGAGGAATGGGAGCAATAGGAACGAAAATCGTGCCTGGTATTCGTTTCGACGTCGACGTCGACGATGACGATCGCGGTATGCTTTTTCTCTCTTCGTTTTCCTCAAGAAACGATGCCTAATACAACTATCTTTCGCAGATAGCCACACCCCCGAGATAGGACGCCATAGACATCGACGTCGATGCCTCCACCGCAAATCCGTCAATGTCAACTACATCATCATGTCTATGAAACCTCCGGCCCAATCACCTCAGCAGCACCAGGATCAACAGGATCTCCAAACGTGCGCTCGTTGTACCTCCTCACACTGACCTCGATTGCGCTCAGGCAGCTTATTGGGAAGTGTACTCCGCAAGCCATTGGGAGTGTTGGTTAGAATGTTTCCATGTTCTTGATGAGGACGAATGATCGTATGCATGTGGTTTCTCTATTCCTCGCATCGCTCGTTACTGACCTACTTGTTCCATAGAAATGGGACTATGTGTCTTCTTATTTTACACGAATATAGCATATAATCGAATTTAGTTGCTTAACTTATCGCAGATATTTTACACGACCGTGACACTGATTTCGCATTGGTCACCGTCTATTGACTCGTCAAATTTCTTCGGTCGCGCCCGCGCTTTCTCGTCAACTGCACTCCTCCGAAAACCCGTTTGACATTTCCGAATTTCTAGGCCTTCTCGATCTGCACCGTGTGGTTTCAGATGTTGATCACCAATATGGGGATTGCCCTTATTCTGAACCCCGGGAAATAACCAAACGCGACCCAGGACCTTGCTCGAACTCCCCAAGTCGTCATACCAAAGCCTCTTCATATTATGTAACGAAAAGTGTATGCCGTTCCATTCCATGCGAATCAACCATCCGAACCCTCCTTCACCCACTTGACCATGTCCTCGCCCCAGTCTTCGCCGCTGCCTGTCATGAGTGCTAGGATAGGACTGATATGGTCATGACCCTCGAAGATGAATTCCTCGATCAATCAACCTTTGAGTTTAAATTCCTCTACAAAAACCCCGCACAGACGCTGCTGTCGCGCGTCGCTCGCTCCCTGCGATGATGATTCATACAGGAGGGAGAGACGAGATATAGGACTTGTTCGCCCGTTGCAGCAAGCCCAGCGGCTGCTCTTTGGAAATCGCTTGCTTGCTGCCATAGTAGGTCAGGGCAATGCGATACAGCTTATGCATGTCGGGCGAGATTCGTGTTCAGTTAGAACTTCAGACTCCACGTGTACGATGGCTTTGGCAAGACCAAGGCACGGTGAATAAATGGATGGACAAACTAGATTCAAGTGATCTACATGTCAATCTTAATCACAACACAAAAAATCTCGTCGACCTTTAAGGTAAAACATGTAATGTCCAGAGCCCCTACTCCTCATTACAAGTCGTCAAAAAAACATTTGCCTCTGCCATGATCACGGGTCGTATAATCGATATCCCGCAAGACGCAGGTGGCAAGACATCCTTGATCGTTCTTGATGTGCTCCAAGTCACTGCCGTCCACCACGAAATATTCGGAATGCCGATCCTGAAACGTCGGCTGAATGAAATTATTATGAAAAGACAAAATAATATTCGAGCATATGTACTAAGCGCTGCATAGAACATGAATCAGTTTACTTATGCAGGAAGGACATAGCACGCAATCCCTTCATCCGCATACCCAAACGTCGTAGTAGAATGCCGAGCTTCCGCCGCGCTCGTAGTGTAAAAATGATCAACGTTCTCAGCTTTGTACAGGCGAAACAGAGGGACGGCACCCCTAGTATCAGCAGTGGGATATACGAATCCCGCAACGCCCTCGGGCGCATACCCGCATCGGGCGACGGCATTGTCCCTTTCTGCTGCCGATGTGGTGTATAGATGATCGTTTGCTGCGGAACTATACAGGCGGAACAACGGGACAGTGGACGGCTGGTGGGTCGTGAAGATGTCGCAGGCAGTCCCCTCTGCTGTATACGTGGTCGCGGAGGTGGCGTTTCCCATCTCGGAGCGGTCGGTGGTGTAGAAGTGATCGCCCTGGTGGTGATATGCGCGGAGGAAGGCAACGGCTGGGGGTGGGTCTGTATGACCTGTTGGGTGAGGAACTTGGTGGGTCTGTGTGTTGAAGTTCAAGTTGAAGGGAACCTGTAGGTCGAGGGTCTGTAGGGGTAAATGGTGGAAAACCCACGGTGATTTACTTACGTCTGGGTTGGGAGGACTTGCGTCTCCGGTTGGTAGGGTTAACGAGAAGGCTGGAGTGATAATCACAATGAAGGGGCCAAAATTTAAAGCTGGGAGGGCGGTCATGTCGTGAGTTGGCTGAAGGAAAGAAGAGTTGCACTTGGGAGTGCATGATTTATAGCACGGCTGCTCTCGCTCGGGCAACGAGTGATTTGCGTGGCAAGTTGCATGGTTGTCTGACCTTGCGCAGCTTCGTGCGTGGCAAACGTCCTCTGATCCTTCGGGGTAGGTGATAGAGGGAACTAAACGGTAGTCCGGTATAATGGTAAGGATACCTCTGGATGCAAAGAATGCCCTAAGGTTGTTGTGCATCAGGTTGGATAGCGGAGAAGATCGCGCACCATGCAAGAGGCCCCCACCATAGAAGAAGACGAGGATAGGGCGTCGTTCTTCTCTTTCACTTGTGGTGTGTGATTGCGTCACGGTAACAGGAGGATAATATATGACAAGCTTTATACATCGAAACGGATATGTGAGTATGTGAGATACAGTAAATGAAATTGAATATTCACTTGATGCTCCTCAGTGGACCCATATTTGAAAGTGCAGCGTTTGATGGATGCTATAGCGCCGCGGTTCACTTCAAGGAGAGGGTAGCCTAGCAGCGACTCGGATGTTAGAGCCAACCATCAAGAGACAAATGCAAAACTCTGGGGCATAGATTGGTAGATTGTGAACTTACTGGAATCGACTATTTCTTTCGTTCGTGGCCGGTTTGTGCGCACATCCTGTTCAGTGTAAATAGGCAGTGTCACCAGTGCAGCCATTGATTTTGCGGTATGTTCTGCCATCGTCTTGAGTCTTGACAGAATAAAAAGAGTCAGTCTTGCTCGACACTCGCTGTCCAATAATATTTGGATTCAAACGGCGACAAACGGCGAGCTACTTATCCTGGTACACACTGCATAGTATATGGTTTTGATAGGGTTCAGACGTAGTATACGGTTGGGTTGGTCTGGGTCGGACGGAACCAAATATATGTAACCATGGCTTTATCGGGGCACTACGGCATGCGCTTTGCCAACACAAGTCTTCTCCAGTACTTATATGCATATCCCTGGAGCTGGGTCGTTGTTCAGACAATTGAATTCTTCTATAAATTACTCCTTGCTCAGGTTTTGACACACGCTATGTGTGAGAAAAGCATGGATAAACAAGGAGTCCTTTCATCATCAACACCATAATATCCCAGCAGCTCGTCTCCTAATCTCTCTTGACTATCAACAATGGCGCCTTCAGGTAAGAGCACCTCTCTTTGGTGTTCAGTGATAAACTTACTGCGGCTGTAATCTTGTATCTCACAAGTTCTGGCTCCAGACAATGATGCTCGTTCCAAGAGGCGTACCGGCGGAGATACCCAAGAATTCGGTGAAGAACTAGGTGCGTATCTCGAATCGGGGTTCTATTCTGACTGTAGTGGCCGTTGACATATTTACCCATTCAAATATATTAGAAACTGTCTTGGGGCATCTAAATTCCGAGAAGTCATCGGCTGGAGGTTCATTGCCAGTTAAAGTCGCGTCAGCCTTCGATCTTGTCGATGAAGGTAAAAAAATTTGCGCCCTATGATCACAAATGTACCCATAACATGGTTACTGTATTCCCCTCAAAAGGCCATAACCATCCATCAAGATCCGAGGCTCAAGTATTGCTCAGCGCACTGGAGGAGTTTATTCGTTCGACCATCCATGCTCAACCTACGCAAAACCATACCCAACAATCCGATAATAACCTTGGTGAATATTTCTCTTACGATTTTTTGACCGGAACTAACGAAGTGCTGTCATAAGATGCTGGAACGCTTAACAAAAACATGCCAATGGCGGGCAGTTCGCCCAATAGTACTGCCTCAAGTGACAATCTTCCAAGTCCGGTTGATAAAGGTGAGATACAGAGTTCCGCATGTATCTGCGGATACAAATGAACTTGGTCGTTTACATTCAATCTTCCTAGAACACCTTATTCGCCCTTCATCAAGACCTGAATCCCAAGCACTGCTCGACGCTCTGGAGTCGTTTATTCAATCAAATGTACAAGTCCAACTCGCACGTGAAGGTACCCCAGAGCTCGATAACAGACCAGGTATGTACATATTTCCTACATGCGTGGCCGTACTGAGTCTAAAATGAATCAAAATTTGTTAGGAAAGTCTAAACTTCTTAATAACAAGCTTTCGGCTTCGCGTTCAGCAGGAAATTCCCCGCTGGATAGCGATTCCCAAAATAAAGGTGAGAAAATGGATTAACCTGCGATCACGAATAAGTCACACCCTTCTTCGATTTCTGTAGAACAAGAAAAGGCTGCAAACAACGCGCCTGTCCAGCGGATGCCCCAAAAACTGATGGACGGCCTACGTGAACGTGTCTTCAACCAGATGCCAATCCGGTTGCTGACCCTGGGGTCCGAGATGAAGCTTCTTGACAGAAGCGAGGTACTTCAACATATCATGCGCAAGATGTCGCACATTGACGAGAGGGCGTTCGATGAAATGGTCGTGAGACAAGGCTCCGAACCGGGATTCGACATAGAGGAAAAGGCAGAGCTGCAAGTGATCGAAGACATGTTGAGGAAATATGCACGCTACGCTATTCTATCGCATACATGGCTCCAGAATGAGCCGGAGGTAACATTCTCGGATTGGTCATCGATACGGAACTATAGTGGGGCGGGCTATAAAAAACTGGCGGGATTTTGCGAAGTCGCGGCGAAAGAGTCTGGTGTCTCTCTCGCTTGGATGGACACAATTTGTATTGACAAGGACAGCAGTTCCGAGCTCGACGAATCTATCCGTTCGATGTATAACTGGTATCGCCACGCCTCTATTTGCATCACCTATCTTTACGACACCTCTTCCTTGGCCGACATGGCCCACGATCGCTGGTTTACGCGTGGGTGGACTCTCCAGGAACTCTTAGCTCCGAGGCGGACGCAATTCTACGACAAGAATTGGAAACGCCTAGGTTCCAGTGACGACGACAAATCAGACAATTCTGGGACACTCTGCCGAATAATTGAAGATGTGACTGGAATACCGCGTCAAGATTTCCAGGATTTCGAGGCTTATGTCAATAACCCCTTTACACGCCATAATTCTATCTCGCGAAGGATGGTGTGGGCAACAAACCGAATGACAACGAGGGGAGAAGATATTGCGTACTCCCTCATGGGAATCTTTGGTGTCAGCTTCCCCATCGCATATGGCGAAGGCGCAGAGCGGGCATTCTTCCGGCTTATAGAAGCCATTTTGATATCTTTCCAAGATGTGTCGGACGTTCTCAATTGGGCTGGCCGTCCTATCTCTCGTAAAATCCATTCCTCTCGCCTCATCCCGTCGACTCCACGGTGCTATCTTAAAAAAGAGGATCATATCCAAACATATCCAGGTTGGGATGAGGTGGCCCTTCCCTCCATACCAATCACTCTGACGCACCTTGGAGTACAAGTCCGAATGCTGCTCTTTTCATGTATCAAATCTGAACATCTTCCCCATTACAATTATAGTCCTACATTCTATGGAGAAGCCGAAGTCCAAGAGGATAGAAGCAGCAACAATTATTATTTTCCGCAACCACCGCTCGACCCCTCCGGCCGTCATCGTACATTCCTATCCTGTGTTCTTGGGGTCTGGGACTTCATAGAAGGGGAGAATCACGTCGAAATGTCTCCAACTAACCTTGCCGTTCTTCTTAAAATTCGGGATTCAGCAAAAATCTATAACATGAATGGTTTAGAAGCGGCCGATATATCATCCGCATGCGAGACGGAGAATGTCGTCATTCTTAAGCTTAAATTACGAAATTGCCCAACTTTCAGAGTCGACAAAAAAGATTTGGGATGGCATGGTATGAACGTGTTGACTTTACATCTTTAGTGTAAATAGCCACCGTCGTTTGTTCTGTAAAATAATAGGATCTCCTCTCATGGAAGCTCTCTAAATAACATAAACAAAACGCTCACACCAAGATCACACCGACGAAATTGGACGATAGAATATGGACCATTGAAGCGCAAAGGGAGGTGCGCGGAACGACTTGAACATGGCCTGTTGATCGGAAGTTGACACTTCAAATTTCAAACCCGATGGCACCATACCGTCCATAGAGATGCATAGAAGGACAAGATGATCTACGACACAAGTCGGAGTCGGGGACGTGTGACGGTCATTGAGGGTAGGGTTGGTTGATCTAGACTGACAGAATGATCTGGCGGGGAGCCGTATGCCAAAATGGTGCGAATGGAGACAGAGATTCCTGCAGCAGTATCAACACGACGTTCGGCTATGCATAGACAGGACGTTTGCCTCCGCAATTCGAATTCAGCGCAGATGCGCGAGGACTCGAGGATGGGCATTTCAAGTTCTCGAATCTCGATGCACGTGATCGCGTTTCTTTTGAAGTTGAAGCCACGCTCTTCAGAACTTCTGCTTGATTCCTTCATGGTTCACCCTTACATCCCTGTCGCGGTCGCGATAAGCGCAAGAGCCCTGCGAAAACGTCACAGCGGGGTTTCACGTTGTGTTACTGAGCATGGATACTGAAAACAGCCCAGGTAAGCACATTGAACAACCTTCTCGTCATTTTTGTGATGTTCAATTGACGAGCGTTGTGAGCAGCCAGCAGGCGACCTTGGTATCTGGTTGTTATGATTTGCCTCCGAAATGTGAGTGTTGTATTACGAGGTGTCATCCCCCAAGTTATATCCAACTGATCTAAATAGGAAATATCCACGCAGAGTTGCCTTGAAGTGATTTGGTTTAATAATGGGTATAGGTTTTCCATGCAGGCGTGGTAAGTTCCTTTGTTTTTCAATTTCTGTTGTTTGCGTTGACGGCGCTCACATGTAGCTGGCTGCCTTGCACTTCATATTGTTGGCTGTGCCCACAAACGTACTTCCTCTGGTGGCCGGTTATGCGAAGTAGAGGCGAAGGAATTATGATGAACAGAAAGGGATAACAACACACCCACAAAGTCGTCAGGTGTTTATCTGTCCCGTATATCTTGTATACGATTAACAAGCGTGCAGGGCCCTCGTTTCTTTGGGCGATCAATATCCACTATCGCACCGCTTTGTTCGTCGATAATAATGCACATCACATCATTTGACGCGACGCAATTCTGCACATTACATTGCAAAGGCCTCAACGTCGTCTTGCCTGCCACGTCTGACCATGAGAAAACTGGGACAAACACTAGCACCGTACGCTCATCAGATAATCGATAACTCACTTGCTTCGCTATCGCATCGCGCAGCTCTCGTGATCCTCGTACACTTCACCCTTGCATAAATGACGTTTTCTGGTAATCGCTCGTCATTAAAACGCGAGGCTCAAGTGCTACTTGATGCACTGGTGGACTTTATTCATGTGGCCATGCACAAACATGCCCAAGGATTGGACCAAAAGCTTGGCGAGTATCCATATCTATGTTTTTCGTTTAGATCACAGAATTGACCGGTAACCTTTGGCATGCTCAGAGCTGGCCGAATGTTCTTCATTTCCTCAGAGGAGAGGGTCACTGGTTGACGGTTTCACACCATCGGGTGGTCCTCGCATTGATCAAGGTGCAAAATCTCTTCATCTACCCGCGTCCGCCGATGAACTCATCCGTTCCTATTCGACCTTCCTAGAACGCCATACTCGCCCGTCATCGACCCCGGAAGCTCAAGTTCTACTCAACGCTTTGGAGGCATTTATTCGATCAAATGTACATGTGCCACCAACACAGGACAGCACTAGAGAGCAAGAGTCTCACGAAAAATTAGGTACGTATAGATTGTCTGCATATTTTTTGGTTGTAACTGATTATAATGTCCATGTACATAGATTCGTTAGGAAGTTCCGAACACCTTAATCGTCAAGGGTCATTGGACAGCCGTCCGTCGGACAATGCCTTGTTGAATGGCGATTCTCCAGATGAAGGTGAAATAATATTTTTACGTGTATCCGCGATTCTAGTTGAACTCATATTTGGTCTTTTAGAACAAGCAAGCGCTACCGACCAATCACCTGTACCTCGGCTACCTCAAAAGCTGATGGATGGCCTGCGAGAACGCGTATTTAATCAAATGCCCATTCGGTTGCTGGCCGTGGGATCCGAGATAAAGCTCCTTGAGAGAAACGGCGTCTTTCATCATATCGCTCTCAAGCTCAAGATGTCACGCATCGACCAGAAGACGTTCGAAGAAATGGTCGGTTTGAAGATCTCCAAAAGAGAAGCAGAAAACAATGAAGAGGCAGAGCAGAAACTCATCGAGGAAATCTTGGGCAGATATGCCGGTTATGCTATTCTTTCACATACATGGCTCCAGGATGAGCCTGAGGTGACGTTCTCTACATGGCCGTCGATCAAAAGCCAGGGTGGTGCAGGGTATGGGAAGCTGATAGGGTTCTGCGAAGTCGCTAGAGAGTCTGGCATCTCGCTCGCTTGGATGGACACGATCTGCATCAACAAGGATAGCAGTTCCGAGCTCGACGAATCCATCCGGTCCATGTATCGCTGGTATGAACGTTCTTCCATCTGCATAACCTATCTTGCCGATACCGCTTCCCTCGACGACATGGCATGCGATCGCTGGTTCACCCGTGGATGGACTCTCCAGGAGCTCTTGGCTTCAAGAAGAACCAAGTTCTATAACCAGAATTGGACACGACTGAATTCTGGTGAGAATGACAAGGAGTCCACCGAACTCCTCCAAGTAATTGAAGCAGCGACGGGCATCACACCTCAAGAACTCTCAAACTTCACGCCAGGGGTCGGCAATGGTTCCACTGGCGGTCTCGCACGTAGGATGGTCTGGGCAGCGAATAGAACGACGACGAGGGGCGAAGATACTGCTTATGCTCTCATGGGAATTTTTTGCGTCAGTTTCTCAATCGCATACGGAGAGGGTGCAGACCGCGCTTTCTTTCGACTTATAGAGGCCATCGTAACCACTTTCGAAGAGGTTTCGGATATCTTAAATTGGTCAGGGCGTCCCATCTCTCCCGACATCCACGCGTCTCGCCTGGTTCCATCGAGTCCGCGATGCTATCGGCAGCATGTCAACGCGGACAATTGGCCAAGCATGAAGGATTGGAAGTCCAAAGTCCTTCCCGTAGAATCAATGGCCTTAACTCACCACAGACTACGGGTCAGATTTTTGCTCATTTCCGTGTGGTCCGATCACTTGGATACTCCTCGTTTTCCCGGGGCTGGGCGCCACAGAAATTTCGACGGGGAAACCATACTCTCAAATGACACTAGTGACAGTTATTCTCCTTGTTTGCTGGGAGGTCCAGATGTACATTCCCTTCTCGGTGTCTGGAACTTCGTCGAGGAACAAGACGACGTCGTAATTCCTGAAATTTGCCTGGCTATTCCTTTCGAACTCTAGCTTCCTCAGCGATCGGGCTTTGCGTTTTACCAATGGGTGGACACCTTGGACCCGAGCGAAATATATTTTGATCCTAACATGAATTTGAAGACTCTTATCACGTTCAAACTTCAGCGTCGCGACAACTCCTCCACCTTTCAGGGTCTCTAAAAAGTTTTTGAATTTATCCGGGATGAAGCTGCTTACTTTGTATTTGTAGATCTTTGTATCTGTAGATTTAGTCAGTCATCATGGATGTGAAGAACTAGTACTGTTGTAATGATAAATGCGACCCTTAGTCAACTCAGTCAAGACTCAAGGACAAAATTTAACAACGATACACGTGATCGCGTGTATTATTTGAAATTTCTGAATCTTCAGTGCGTGTCAGTGTCTCGAACCACCGGTTATGTGCTCTTCCAATGCTCTTTGCTACGATTCCCCTGAAGTTGATGTATATCGGTGTCGCGTTGAGCGAGCGAGGCCTCCGAAAACGTCCTAGCTACCTCCATCAATGGGTACCGAAAACGACATCGGTAGGGACATAGGACAAGCTTCTCATCATTTTTGCCTATAAATTGCTCAGGCCTCACAGCTGTCGTGCCATTGTCCGATTATGAGGAAACTAGGACAAACACGGCGAGGGCCTGCCTGGCACCGCGGGCGCTCATCTGCTGGTTCGATATCTCACGTTCTTCCCAGTTTCATCCTGTAGTGCCCGTGGTCTTCTTACACTTCAGATTCGCATACAATGGCGCCTTCAGGTGAGCATACAGATTTCTTACATACGTGACACTTGATACACTCCTCATTTGAAAACTTCCAGTTCCAACTAGAAGAGACCCACCTCCTTCAGAAAGAGACGGTCAACGCACCCTACAAGGCACTCGTGAGTTCGCAAAAAACCAAGGTAAGTATACACATTCTGCATATCTACGACTGTAAGCTGATTCTTTCGATCAAGGTGAAGGCAGTTCCATATTGGCTTGAATCACGAATGAACCGAGATGTTGACACTCGACCCCTCCAGAACAAGGCAATAACTCCTCATCAAAACGTGAAGCTCAAGTACTATTTGACGCACTGGAGGGTTTTATCCGCGTAACCGTGCATAAACATACCCAAGAATCAGCTAAAAAGCTCGGTGAGTATCCGTATCCAATTTTCCATTTTTATGATCGGAATTGAATAGAACCTTTGTGAACTTTCAGATATGGCAGAAAGTTCAGCACTTCCTCAGAGCCAAGCGTCACCGGCTGGCGATTTGGCGAGTACTATGCCGTCGGGTCGTCTTGAGGTCGATAAAGGTGAAAATCTACTCCATTTATCTGCAGGCATGCATGAGCTCAGTCAATCCTTTTCGACCTCCCAGAAGTACATACTCAATTGCCGACGTCATCGGGATCCGAAGCCCAAACGTTACTCAATGCCCTGGAGGCCTTTATTCAGTCAAACGTACATGATCAGCTTGCACAAGGAGGTACCCGACCGTCTGACGAAAAACTGGGTATGTATAGATTTTCTCCCTGCTTCTGGTGGTAAATCCGCAATCGTAACTGAACTCAGGTTCGACCTCTTTAGAACAGTCAAGCACTCCAGAGAACACGCCTGCCCCTCAGCTACCCCAAAAGCTGATGGATGGCCTGCGAGAACGCGTATTCAACCAGATGCCGATCCGCTTGCTAACCGTGGGACCCGAGATCAAGCTCCTCGAGAGGAGCGAAGTCTTTCAACATATTGTTCTCAAAATGCGGCTTATCGACGAGACAGCGTTCAAGAGAATGGTGACTTCGAAGATTTCCAAGGTTGGATCGGAACAAAGAGAAGAAGCTGAGCAGGAAGTTATCGAAGATTTGATGCGCAAATATGCGGGTTATGCTGTTATGTCGCATACCTGGCTCCAGAACGAACCCGAGGTGACATTCTCGACATGGCCGTCGATTAAGGACCACCGTGGGGCGGGATATGAGAAATTGGAAGGGTTTTGCAAAGTTGTAGCGAAAGATCCTGGCGTCTCCTTCGCTTGGATGGACACCGTCTGCATCAACAAGGACAGCAGTTCAGAGCTCGACGAGTCCATCCGCTCCATGTATCGCTGGTACCGCGACGCTTCCATCTGCATAACCTATCTCGCCGACACTTCTTCCCTCAACGATATGGCCCGCGATCGCTGGTTCACTCGTGGATGGACCCTCCAGGAACTCGTGGCTCCAAGTAAAATCCAGTTCTACAACAAGACTTGGACTCGCCTTGGTTTTGGGGACAATGACAAAGAACACCGTCAAATCCTGGGGGTAATCGAAGCGGCATCTGGAATCACGCATCTGGAACTCTCGGAGTTCACACCAGGTGTTGGTGACCGTCACGCCGGTGGTCTGTCGCGTAGGATGGTGTGGGCAGCGAACAGAACGACCACGAGAGGAGAAGATACAGCGTATTCCCTCATGGGAATTTTCGGCGTCAGCATCTCAATCGCCTACGGTGAAGGTGCAGAGCGCGCTTTCTTCCGACTTATCGAGGCCATTTTGACTGCCTTCAAAGACGTTTTCGACGTTCTCAATTGGGCAGGTCGTCCCATCTCTTCCAACATCCATTCATCTCGTCTCATTCCATCGAGCCCACGGTGTTTCCTGGGGCACGTGAATATCAACAATTGGCCAAGTCTGAAAGATTGGAAGCCCGAGGTCCCTTTCTTGGAGTCCATTGGCTTAACTCATCATAGATTCCGGGTGAGATTACTGGTCATTGCCGTGTGGTGCGATCAAATTCCAACACCCCTCATGAGAGGCTTCGACATTAACCATCCTGAGTTCACCGGGGAAACCGTAATCCTACAAGACAGCATTGAAAATCGCGACAAAATCCATCCATCTTACCGTCTGGGTGGCGAACGCGTGAATTCCCTTCTCGGTGTCTGGAATTTCGTTGAGGAGCAGGACGACGTCCTGATCCCCGAAATTTGCCTTGGTGTTCAGTTAGAACTTCAGACTCCACGTGTACGATGGCTTCAAGACCAGGGCACGGTGAATAAATGGATGGGCAAACTGGATTCGAGCGATCTACATGTCAATCTTAATCACAACATAAAAAATCTCGTCACCTTTAAGGTAAAACATGTAATGTCCAGAGCCCCTATTCCACATTACAAGTGGTCAAAAAAAGATTTGCCTTTCGCCGGCATGAAAGTGCTTACTGCATACCTGTAGTTTCATAGTCAGTATGTAACTATTGGCAATGAGATCGGTAGTAAGTTTCCCGAATCACAAGTATTGGTCACCGTAGTGCACGATGTTAAACTTATAGTAATACCAAGTGGCAAGCATCTGCAAGCATGGCACGTGAGCACGCAATTTCTTTTCTGTTTTTGAACCGCTCTTCTGCCATTCTTTCCCTTACCCCTTACAAGTGAGCGACCCCCACTTGAATACACAGCAAGAAACTCGCCTCTGTGTCAGCGGATCTATTGGCAACTTCGAAGTTCGGCTTACCTCGACACTGTCCCAAGCAGACACTAGAATGCTCATGTTCGTAAGTCTCTATTCTATAAATTGCTTACGCTGTCATATCGTGTTTGATCATGAGGAAACCGGGACAGACACCGGGGGTAGAGTTGCCTAATGATTATCAACTCGCTTGCATCTGAACCACCATCATATCTGGTAGTGACTCGTGATTCACTTACATTTCAGCGCATTCAATGACATCTCCAGGTAAGAACCTGACTGGTTCAGAAAGACACGTTCAACCCACCCCGAAGAGTTCACCAGAATCAGCAAAGATCCAAGGTAAGCATTCATATTCTGCCTATTTCTGACTGTAGTTGACCGATGAATCTCTCCGCGCAATCAAATCGATCAGGCAATTATGGACATCGTGATAGAAAAGTGTCATTGGATGGCGCAGATGTCGATTCTGTCGACCAAGGTGAGAAGAATCTCACTGACATGCCGAATCCCCCAATCACAAATGAATCGAGAGTCCGACGTTCAGAAAAAGATTATCGCTCATCACCAAGTCGCGAGGCTCAAGTGTTACTTGACGCGCTGGAGGGCTATATTCGTATAATCACACAAAATCATACCCGAGGATCGAATGAAGGACTCGGTGAATATCCATGTTTTCCATTTCTGCGACTGGAGTTGACCAGTGATCTCTGTACACTTTCAGCTCTGAACAAAAAGTCTGCATCTCCTACCCAAGCAAGTGATTCACCGGGTAGTGCACCATCGGGTGGCCTTCGCCTTGATAAAGGTAACAACAAAACTCTTCATCTACGGCCGCGTACGCGAATGAGCTCAGCTATTCATATTCGATCTTCCTAGAACGGCATACTCGTTCGTCGTCAAGACCAGAAGCTCGAGCACTACTCAAAGCTCTGGAGACATTTATTCAATCAAATATACATATCCAGCTCGCACATGAAGGTACCCAAGACCAAGAGTCCGACGAAAACCTAGGTGTGTATAGATTTTCCGATACTTCTGGTTGTAAACTGAGCATAAGATCTCTATGCGCGTTCAAATTATTCAGCAAGTTCGGAACCCCTTGATCACGAAGGATCCTCGGATGACGGTTCATTGAACAATATCCCATTAAATGACGATGTTCCAGATGAAGGTGAAATATTATTTTCGTGCATATCCGCAACCACCGTTGAAATCCTTTTAGAACAGTCAAGTGCTATCGACAATGCACCTGTCCCTCAGCTATCCCAGAAACTCATGGATGGCCTGCGAGAACGCGTATTCAATGAGATGCCAATACGGTTGCTGACCCTGGAGTCAGAGATAAAGCTTCTCGAAAGAAGCGACGTCTTTCAGCATATCGTTCTCAAGATGCCGCACATCGACGAAATGGCGTTCGATGAAATGGTCAGTTTGAAGACCTCGGAGATGGGATTGGATACGAAAGAAGAAGCGGAGCAACAAGTAATCGAAGACTTGATGCGCAAATATGCGGGCTATGCTATCCTTTCGCATACATGGCTCCAGAGCGAGCCCGAGGTGACGTTCGCGACATGGCCGTCAATCAAGGACCATGGTGGAGCCGGATATAGGAAATTAGTAGGATTTTGCGAAGTTGCGACAAGAGAATCTGGCATCTCCCTCGCTTGGATGGACACGATCTGCATCAACAAGGATAGCAGTTCCGAACTCGACGAATCCATTCGTTCGATGTATCGTTGGTACCGTGATGCTTCCATATGCATAACCTATCTCTCTGAGACCTCTTCCCTCGGCGACATGCCCCACGATCGCTGGTTCACGCGCGGATGGACCCTTCAGGAACTCGTGGCTCCGAGGAACATCCAATTCTATGACAAGAATTGGATACGACTGAGCTCTGGTGAGAACGACAAGGAGTCTCCCGAAACCCTGCGAGTAATTGAAACGGCAACCGGAATTACGCCTCTGGAGCTCTTAAACTTCACGCCAGGGATTGATGACCATGATTCCTGTGGTAATCATGGTCTCGCACGTAGGATGGTGTGGGCAGCGGACAGAACGACGACCAGGGGCGAAGATACTGCGTATTCTCTCATGGGAATTTTCGGCGTCAGCATCTCAATCGCGTACGGCGAAGGCGCAGAGCGCGCTTTCTTCAGACTCATTGAGGCTATTTTGACCGCTTTCAAAGACGTTTTTGACGTTCTCAATTGGGCAGGTCGTCCCATCTCTACCAACGTTCATGCCTCTCGTCTCATTCCATCGAGTCCACGGTGTTTCCTGCAGCATGTGAATACCGACAATTCGCCAAGTCTGAAGGATTGGAAGCCCAAGGTCCCTTTCTTCGAGTCGATTGGCTTAACTCATCATAGACTGCGGGTGAGGCTATTGCTTATTGCCGTGTGGTCTGATCTATTGCAAACTCCCCGCATGAGAGGCCACGATGTTTACAGGCCCGACTTCACCGGGGAAACCATACTTCAACACGACGGTATTGAAAGTACCGAAAAAAGCTATCCACGTTGTGTTCTGGGAGGTCACCATGCCAATTCCCTTCTCGGTGTCTGGAACTTCGTTGAGGAGCAGGACGATGTCCTCATTCCCGAAATTTGCTTTGCTGTTCATTTGCGACTTCATACTCCACACCGGTTTGAAAACATCTTCCTTAGCAAATGGATATGGCCGCTAGATTCAAGCGATTTATATGTCAATCTTGATCGCGACACCAAGAATCTTGTCACCTTCAAATTTAAATCTCGATCATCCGATGTCTCTCCACCTTACAGGGTCCCCAAAACAGCTTTAAGTAATCACGGAATGAAAGTGCTTACTGCATACCTATAGCTTTCTAGTCAATATGTACGGTAACCATCAATGAGATTGCTTGACCTGGTTCCTGCAAACGGCTTAGAAGAGTCCTGAGATGGACGAGTCGGTGGTAATGTGATATGCCCACTGGCAGTCGTTCATCGTTCATGGAGCATGGAGGGCATGCACGTTGGAGCAGTCCAATCTGGCTGGACTCTCGGAAGGAGGGGCTCGGATGCGCGTCGAGCACGCCGTGCGTTATAGCGTCGCAGGCAAAAAGTGGAATCTGTCAGACAACTTGGAGAGGCGCTGGCGCACAAGACCGTGCACAGCTGCTGATGGAATCTAATCTACTTATCTAATCTAGCTGAACTGCCTTCTCACTGTTTCACTGGCACAATGTAAACAAGAGCCCATTTGTCTGTTTCGAGTACCCAGCTACGGCAGCCTCTTTGGATGCCTCGCTCAATGTAGGATGAGGAGAGGATTCAGGAGCACTAGATTGACGCGAGGACTCTCGCCGTCTGCGTCAATTGTTAAGGCCTGCCGCGTGCCGTCAAATCGGCACTGCCGCCATGCCATCCAATTACGCCCAGTCGTTTGGCCCATTGGGCGGAGTTCTAAGATGGCGTACAACAATGATCGCCGTAGGATTTTCTTCATTCGGTTTTTCTTCTTAGCGCGGCTATCGACCTCGCCTTTGCGGTCGACATTCGCTTCCAGGGCCAATAGTAAAGGAAGTAGTGAGGTAGTGACTACCTCACTACTTCCTTTACTATTGGCCCTGGAATATCCTGGCAAGTGCATAATTGCTGGGTTTGAGGCGCCCTATGTGCCTTTCGTGATGCCATTACGGGTGTGTAGCCATTCTCAGTATGTTTTATACTGAATTAGATACGAATTTTGTCGTTTCTTCTATCAAGTACGCCAAAATTTATTGTTGAATGGAGCAATTCTCCATTGCGACACGCGACATGGCTATCAGCAGGATCGTTATTTGCGCATTTAAGTCCAGTGGCTTAGAATCGCAGAAGTCTTATTGCTCTTGATACCTCAATGTGGGCGGAGAGTATGAATAGATTTCGGCACTGTGAGTGATATTCCACAGTATTCCTTTACACGCACGATTACCTCTAGCTTATTTCCTTTGCTATCCGAGACCTCGGGGCTCCACTTTATCTGGCAACCAGTAATAAGCTGTCTTGGTCGCAGTCATGGCATCGTCACCTACTTGTACATATGACGAAAGGAAGACCATCTCGACTGCCATTCTGAAGATCGTTAGGCTTAAGGCCGGGTCAGACTACCTATCGGAAGCAAGGTGCGAATACATACCATTGATGCTCCATTGTTTAACCCTTTCCTATATGGGCCTAGTCTCCTACTGTCTCCTATAATCAGATGCCGGGCAGTTAGCACTCTGGTCGAAGCTCGCACGGGGATTGTCTGTCAATCAGCCTGGGACCCATGCGTTCGTATGAAGGTTTTTGAATGAGGTTCTACGCCTTATTTTAGACCCTCGCGTGAAGATTGCTCACCAGTCTAAGCCGCGATCTGTGACGGATCAATAGGTGGGCTTCGATCCTGTGTCGAAGTAGTGCGCTTAGGTTGTCGAATCTTCTAATACTTACACGGTGTCTATTTTCTCTTGGGGATTCCCCTGCATGCCCTAATTCTGAAGGTGATCGTACAAGCCCAGTGTGTCGGTGCACGATGAAGATACCCCGAGCCTCGAAGCCCCCTATGAAGATTGACCATTAATTTTCCAACACAATGTCTTTACATCTGACAGGGATGACGCAGGGATGACGACTCTTTCCATCTTCAAACGTTTGCGGTTGCCCTTGAAGTCGGTATGACTAGCTCTCAAATTTTATAAAAGCCTGTATTCTAACATGAAATATCTTCAGTTAATCAACCTCTTCGATTAAATCCTTGTCGCAATCATGTCACCCAATACTTTCCTCAATATTGTTGCTCTCGGCTTGATGGTGAGCCTATCCAGTGCTGCCAGCAACTTCCTCATAGTCACTTCAACTAACATCTTTTGTATCAGACTCTGACAAGCAGCCTTGCGTTAGGACCTCCTGCTGTTGCCCTAGGCACAGCAGGAAACTTTATTATACTAGCCAAGTCGGGTGTTTCTACCGTCCCACCGTCGTCGATCGGTCAGTATTATCGCATTTATTTTACCATCCGTAGGTCTAACCAGCTTGTTTTATGTGTATAGTTGGAAATCTTGGCCTCAGCCCTGCCTCCTCGCCCTTTTTCACCGGATTCTCGCTCATTCGAAGTTTGACCGGGACATCCGCGTCATCCACTCAAGTCGTTGGAACCCTTGAGGCCGCGGATTTCACCAGCCCGACGCCTTCAACCCTCACGACATCAGAAGGTGCTATGATTACTGCCTTCAATGATGCAGCTGGTCGCTTGAACCCCACTGCTATTGGGCTCAGTGCTGGTATGCATTTATATGCTGTTCTGCTTGATTTTGTTAGCTTAGACACATTTGTTGATATAGGTACCATTGGCGGCCTCACCTTCACCCCAGGAATTTACAAGTGGACCAGCAATGTTAATATCCCGACTAGTATTACCATATCCGGTGGCATCACCGACAGTGAGCGTCCCTTGCACCCCACCATACTTGACGTAATGATTGACTTGCTTTGTCTGATTTCAGCTTGGATCTTCCAGGTTGCTGGCACGCTCACCGTGGCATCCGGAAAGACAGTTACCCTCATCGGTGGGGCACTTGCGGAGAACATCGTCTGGGTTGTCTCTGGCAATGTGGTCATTGGCTCCACCGCCGTTTTCAATGGTATCATTCTGGGTGCTACCTCCGTAGCGCTCAACACTGGCGCGACTGTGCACGGGCGCATCCTTGCTCAGACTGCTGTTACACTGCAGAAGGCCATTGTGTCTCTTTAAGATATCCATATATGTAGTCCTATGACCTCACTTCAATAAGTGTCGTGCTCAAAAGGATTTCGGGTTAAATAAAGAAATAGTACGGGTTAGTACCTCGCATTGGACAGATTAGTGTAGTGCCGGACAGAGAAGAGTTTTGTAGCTTCGGCTTAACTTGGGATAAAATATATAAATTTAGGATTACCGCCTCGTAGCCCAAGGCTTCAAGCAAAGGAGTTGAAGTGGCACCCAGACTCTCCTCAGCTAAGCTATCAAAATCTAAAGATTGTCGAAGAAAATCCCAGCCTTTATATCCATTGTGGTCTACACGTTAACCCAGGACAGTCAGGAATAGAATATTCCTGGGAGTTTCTTTGTCGAAGATCATATTGCTTCTGCCTGGCCGGTTATAGTATGGTGACATAGTGGGGGTAATGAGCCGTGATATATGTGATAGCTCCTTGCGATGAGCACCAGAAACGTTGCAAGAACCTTATGTTATATGTTCAGAAGACTCAGCTTTTTCCCTTCCTCTTCCTTTCCTTCGATTTTTAAAAAAAATTGTACCGTCAGTCATGGTTCTCACATACTTTGTTCGCTGTCTCTGGCCTTCATGCCTCGAGACTCTCTCCTTCAAGTGTCACAACAGCCATGACCTCTGAAGCCTTCAAAGTAGCCCCGCGACGAAAGGAACCTCGCACTTGGGGACTATACACCAACCGCAGGTATTGAATAGCATTTTCCAGAGGCTCTATCGGATATGTACTGATGGATTTTATGGAAGGAAGCTGGCCCCTGGGAGGTCGGGCAGAATCATCTTTAGGTACAAATAGACTCACCTCTGTGCACTAAATTGCTATCAGCGAAGTTCACGATGACAAGAGCAGAAACTCGCCGAACAGAAAAGCACAAGTGCTCGAATCTGGTGTCAAAATTGAAAACCCTAATCACATGCGTCGTTAGTTGGCATGTATTAGTGGTAGCTTCGTGCCATGAATGGTGAATCTTCTGTACATGCCTTGCGGTATTCCTCGGTTTCCAAGTAAAGCGTTGTAGAAAAAAAAAAAGTTCCTCTGCGTCAATCGACAGAATTCAACCGGAGGATCGGACTACCTGATGCCGTGTGCCAGTCGTTTGGGCGGAGGTCTACTGTGGCAGTGCACGGAGCCTTTCTCTACTATCATGATCAAGGAGATTCAAAAAAATTGTATTGCAGGTAGTACCCAATGGATACACAATTTCTCACCTCAAAAACTTTATACGTAGTAGCCAGATATCCATAATACTGAAAAAGCCAGATAGAAAGGCCAGCAGAGCAATTCCGCGTCCGAGAGTCCCAAATTCAACATTGCCGGCCCGGGTTCAATCTCCGCGCGGCATGGTCGAATTGAAGGGTTCAAAAGTCATCCACGCAAATCAAGTATATTAAATTACTCTAGGGTAAATATGAGACATTATATGCAGCAGAATATGTACAGACGAAATATAAAGGTGGTATGCACAAGAATTAGCAAAAGATCAATGAAGATACTATACATGAAAGGAACATGAGGGTCACGTCGTCTTTAACCTGTGGGATACGAGGGATGTGTATAGTAAGGATAAGGGTAGGAGTATGGTACATTGGGGTTGGCCGCTGCGAATGGACCAGGACCAAATTGGGGAAGGGAAGCGAACTGAGAATGTGTGTGGAGGAGCTGGCAGGATGACATTTGAGACGTTGGGGGACAGAGGAAGGGTACCGGAAACCTGCAAGTGGGTACAGGGATGTGTTGGGGGTGTTATGGAAGCGATAGAGTCGACACCGTAGTGTTGTTCTCGTCAATCCGAGGCCGTCGTCGAGCATTGAATAATCTTTCAAACCGTGGATCTTCGCGTTTTTCGGGATTTGAATTGAAGTGCGCGTCGATGAAGTTTTGAATATTTTTCTTTGTGGGCTTCTCTTTGCCTGCCTGATTCCCAATGCATGTGCGATGTCGACAAGGTCTGGCTTTGACTTTGAGCCCAACGCTCCCGAGAATGCACGGTTTGGGTCCTGAGTAAGTCGAGCGCGTTATCGTTCTTCTTGTTCCACCTCTCGCTGATCCCGCGCCATTTGTTTCTTCTGTTGTTCCACCTCCTTGGCTGCCTCCTTTTCCGCCGCGGCACGCCGACCAGGACCTGAGGTCAACGTCCGGGCATCAACGTTCAGCTTTGCACGCTTGCAAGACTTGTTGTTGCAGGCGTTCTGTTTGCGCTTGAGGCCTTGAATATCGTCGTGGGTCATGGAAATGGGGGCTCGCATAGTGACTGCTTCAGACTCAAGCTGCGCAACACGTTCTTCCAGCTGCTTTTAGCTGTCAGGTGTGCTGAGTTTCCCTGTGAAGAGCTGGTGCTTGGGGTTGAACGACGTGGTTGGGAGCGCGACGGTCCAGGGAGGGCATAGAACGATTCTGGGGGAACAGTTGTCCATTCGTTGAGGTGAAGACATAGAAGGCGTCGAAGGTGTGGTGGATGTTGATCATGTTGAAGACGTTGAAGGGGTCCGAATCTGGGAATCTGTGAGAAACCCGAATGGGTCATGAACTGGTGGTGGAGAAATTGGAATGCTGTCAGATCCGGGATCCCGCGACGTCCCTTCACTTTCTTCATCACTGCCGCCATCTTCTGTATCACTGTCATCCTCTCTTGCTTCATTGGGGTCGTCTCCTTCTTCGTCGGTTGCATAGAAATCATTGTCGGCGTTATCGTCTGATACTGGATAGCTTGCAGGAACGGAACGCGCTGAAGTCGAGGTTGAGATACTTGGAACAAAGTCCTTGTCAGTAAAGACTTCCAGATTGATGGGGTAGACACCGCTTTTCTTGAATGCCTGCTTGATTGTTGTCGGTTTGAAGTTGCTTGAAGCATCGCGCCACAACAAGTCGGTCGAATGCTTGAGCGCGCGCGAGATCCAGCCCAGAAGGTTTTCCAAGTTTAATCTCGGGCCATCTTGCAAGGAAAGAGCGAATACATCCTGCACTTTAGCCTGTCACCACAGATACATTTGGCCTTCTTGCGAATTGTCCGTCTACTGAGTGGGTGGGATGTGCGACTAAAAATGAATCCAGTCAACAAGGATGCGTTCTGCCTCTGGGGCAAGGAGCTGCTGAGATGCGTTGGCTTGCTTGTAAGCACGAGTGATTCCAAGGAAATGATTGCGCAGTGTATGGTGAGGAATAACAGTGATTTTGGGTTCAGAGACTGGATTTTGAAATTTGAATCTCCTTCAAGCTTGTCCCATTGCACGTGATAGTAGAGATTTTTTATACTGACAGTGATACGAATCTTGTTGTTTCCTTCTATGAACAGTGCGCTAACATTTATTGTTGAACATAGGAATTCTCCATTGCGACGAGCGAAATGGCTATCAGAAGCATCATCATTTGTGCACCTAAGTCTGGCTTGGAATCGCAGAAGTCTTGTTACTTTCGATACTTCAATGTGGGCGGAGAGTATCCTGGATAGATTTCCGCACTGTGAGTAATATTCCTTAACACGCACGATTACCTCTAGCTTATTTCCTTTGCTATCCAAGACCTCAGGTCCTCCACTCTCGCTGGCGCGCAGTAATAAGCTGTCTTGGCCGCACATCAGTAAAATAACAATTTCCCTTTTACTCGCTTTTTACGCTTTCCAAAGCTTTGAAAGAGACAAAAGAGCAAAAGCGGTTGCCGCTTTTGAGAACGAAGCCCTTAGGCTTTCAAACTGCTTTCAAAGTGCTTTCAGAAGAGGAAACCACTTTGCAAAGTGGCCAAACCGATACAGAGGTGACTTGCAAAGTGTTCCAAAAGCCTCTCTTAAAGTGTTTTCGAAGCATGCAAAGTAGTGAGAAAAACATTTGTATTGCATAAAATATAAATGATAACAATCACACTACAGTACTACAACTACATAGCTAATCCTGGTCTTCAACGCTACCCTGTCCTCTCTTCAACCTCCTCTCCCAAACCCTCATCCCAAAAATGCCAACTTCGCCATCTGCCTCGTCTCCTCATCCTCAATGTGGCTCGTCTCCAGCAATACGCTCCCCCAGCTATACAGCACGTGCGCGAGCACCTAGTGCTGCTGCAGATGTAGCGCTGCTAGGTCCCCGTGCATGGGCGTGAATACAGTGCATTTGCACTGGCACCCGCACTGGCAAACCACAACTCGATACCACCCGTACCACCACCAGAGCTGGCAAAGGACGAGGGCAGGATGGCGACGGCGGCAAATGCGACGCCTCGAACGTCCATTGCGTCTTTGGCGACTTGGACTCTCCTCCATTCAGCGCTGACTTGGACCCCCCCACTCAACGTCGAGGAGGCCTCCGAGCCGGCAAAGAGCAGCCGCTGCGCCATGAGCACAATGCGTTTGTCGTACATTAAACTCTGTAATCAAAGACGGAAGTGAGTTCAGGCATGTAGATGGACGCACTTCAACCACTTACAAGGTATTGCTATCCCCATTTTTAGTGATGAACAGGGAATTGAGTCAATTAACATGCACACCTTGAGCCGAGCCTGAACTTGCTACATCAGGTATCATCCTACCATCGAGAGAACACAGTCAGAGATGAAGAAGAATGTACGAGAGCAGGGGAGACGAGCTGGAGTGGGTACTTACATCTGTAGCCAGGTAGGTTGCAAGGAAACACTAATGTAAAATCATGAATGAAGCATAAGGCCCAGTGAAAAAGGCCCAGAACCAAGACGAACCACACATAAGCAAATATAACTTATTTATTTGACTTAGCGATTTGGACTTTAATCTATGTGGCAAAGCCGGAAATCGATGCAAATCGAACTATATTGAATGAAATAAAATACAGGGCCTATAATCTAATATAACCAGATCCATGCCGAGCAATTCTCATCTACACCGCCCATCGAATAACCAGATCAAACCAGACAGAAATCCGGGGGCGATGTAATCAAGCCAAATTGAACAACGTAGAATCTGGCCACTGAGGAATCGCGCACAAAGCCAAAGTCAAGCAGAATCGAGGGAAATCGAGGGAAATCGAGTGAAGGCGAGCAAATACAATCAGAAACGTTTGAGGGCGAGCAAATACGAGCAGAGGCGACCAAAGGCAGGTAGGATCGAGCGAAGGCGAGCCAAATCGAGCACAGATAAGCTGAATCGATCATAGGCGAATGGAATCAGGTGAAGGCGAGCGGAATCGAGCAAAGACAAGTGCAGGCGAGCGGATTCGAGTGCCGGAGTCAGTAAAATCTAGATAAGCTATGATTTTGTAAGTCCCCGAGTCTGCGGTTTGATAATGGCCAAGAAATAGCTCACCACAGCAACAATACCAATATGACTGAGATACGAAATGAGAAAGCGCAGCAAGTAAGGAGCAGACGAGTTTTCGAGAGTTGACAGTATACGACGTCGCACAGAGAGTCGGAGACAATACAGAAGCCGAGGTTAAATGAGCAGCACTT
>JADNRV010000467.1:0-31623 GCA_015499995.1 Flammula alnicola | reverse complement strand
TCCATCCACGCGGTCCCATCGGCCTGACGCAGGGTTCCTCCAGTTGGTAAAGGCTCTGAGCGATTGAATGCACCAATGTTATCCAAGCCCAAGAAACCTCCTTCGAAGACATTGTGTCCGCCTTGGTCCTTTCGATTGACCCACCTAGATACCGATAAGATTTAACGTAAAGCGAACGTCATCACGGAGATGAACACACCATGTGAAATTGAGCAACAATTTTTGGAACACCCTTTCAAGGAAAGGTAGATCCTCTCTCCCGTGCAGCTTGCGCTCAATCTTGAAAATTCTGAACGTTGCCCTATAAAACGGGTCAGTAAAACGAAGCTAAACGTCAAAGAAAAAAGAATACCAGGCATGAACCGGAGGGTTCACATCACTGAAGTTCCACTCGTAGGCTGGGATCTGACCATCCGGTTTCATGTACCACTCCCTCGTCAGCAAATCTAGCTGTTTCTTGGCAAACGCTGGATCGACAACAGCAAGCGGTATGCAATGGAACGCGGTATCCCATGCCGCAAAGAAAGGATATTCCCATCTAAAAACGGAAAATGAAGTGGTGGAGTTAGTATATGCGCCTCGGTTCGTCATGATTTCTCAAAACCTACTTGTCAGGCATGGACAAAATATCTTCGATATGCATGTGTTTCCATTCCTGTAGAAGCACAAAAGGTCAGCTATGTACTTCAGCGGATAAGATATATCTAGCCACCCGATTTCTGATAAACTTCCTATTGGGCGGAGGGGGGGTTGAGCCGGGTCGCCCTCGAGCCACTCCTTCTGGATGAATCGGTAATACTGCTTCGTCCAAAGCATACCACCAAACGCCTGCCTCATAATCTGCTTCAGGTCGTCACTGATTGGACCAAATACAAGTGAGCTATAAAACTCGTCGGCCTCTTGCCTTCGCTCCTCCACAGCATCGTCGAACGCCACTTCATCTTCCAAGCTGATGTCTTTGCCAAGTCTGGAAGGTGTAAGCTTGAGTCGGACAACGGCGCAGCCGCCATGCCCCGGCACGTCTCTGAAGACATAATGCGCCCCAGATTTGGTTCCTTTCTCGTCTGGGTTGATGAAGGAGGGCCCAGCTGGGAAGGGTGTGCATGGGCCTTCTTCAGGTACTTCGGGCCTTTCGTTGCCGAATGAAGAAGCAGTCCTTGAGCGTATTTTCGTAGAAAAATCCCTCTGGCTGGGATTCCGAATCAGGAGGACGGTGCGAAGGGATGATATGGTCGTGGAACGCGTCTTTCACGTAAAGAGTCTCGTTCGTACCCCCGTATAAGCGACTGAAATTCGTGTTGTTCTCCGTGAACATGAGGTCTGGTTGGACGGCGTCAATCTCAGGATCAACTTCGAAATCATTCGTGGGACCAACGGGAGGCGGCGAAGGAAGGCAGTAAAGGTAGGTTTTGCCCATAGTTGGATGGCGCACAGTGATACATCTGATGTTATCGCTGCCTCGGACCGACCCACTCATCGTAGGCATTGGAGGTTTCTCCAATGGCCAAGACCAGGTATTGGGAAACCAAAGCTGCGGAATAACATGCAGCGTCGCAGGATCTGGGCCACGGTTGTACGAGGTAATTCGAATGTATACGTTATCAGGATCTTGTTCATCTTTGGCATACTGGGATGGTCTTAGTTACGTGTTATCAAGGGAGAGTAAAAATACGTACCTCAACGAAAACGTCCCAATACCGATCATCGTCAAATGCATCAGTGTCCAGGATTTCATATTCGGCGACATCACGACTACGGCGCTGGTTTTCAGACACGAGTTCTTCATAGGGGTATCGTCGCTGAGGGTATTTATATAAGAACTTCATGTAAGAGTGCGTCGGGGTCGAATCGAGATAATAGTAAAGTTCCTTGCAATCCTCGCCGTGGTTCCCCTGATGTCCAGTGACTCCAAAGAGACGTTCTTTCAAGATGGGATCTTCGCCATTCCAGAGAGACAAGCCAAAGCACAGGCGTTGGTGGTTATCGGAGATTCCAGCGATACCGTCTTCGCCCCACCTGTAAGCTCTCGATCTCGCGTGAGCATGTGGAAAGTGACTCCAGGCATCGCCATCTGCAGAGTAATCCTCGCGTACTGTGGCCTGATGTTGAGCTAAGTCAGTAACTGTTCTTCTGATGGTCAAGATCACAAAATACCCACCCATTGCCTGTCGCTCAGATAAGGTCCCCACCTCTTCCAGTGTTTTTCACGATTGTCATCCTCTTCTAGGCGATATTTCTCAGCGCCCTTATACTCGTTGCCCAGCTTCTGGGCAAGGCGTTCCCGATAAGGTTGTAGCGGAGGGGTAGTCGCATCGGCATCATCGCGATCCTGCTTTGGCGAATAATCTGTATTCTTCCTTGGCGGTGGTGTAGGCGTCGCCTGAGGCTTTGGGATGTTAATCGTCAATGGCGTCGGGGGGTCGAGGCGCTCCTGCGATGGAAAAGGCTGTGGCCCCTCCTGTTCCGATAGCGGTGTAGGTGTCGCAGTCCTGCCGAAGATCCTTTCTTGGACTTTTCGTGCGGCGCTGGCCATTTGATCGCGGTCGATGTCGACGATGGCGAGATGACTGTCGACTGTGACGCGGTCTTGAGACGGTTTTAACGCGAAAATCCAAAATGACGCGTGTGACGTCACCTATTGTTGTGGCCAGTGACTTCAATCCTTGAGCAATTCTTGTGTTTTCTTTTCCTCTGGACATAAGTGCCGTCGACAATCATCTTCTCTTCTATAGTTGCGGGATGTCGACCGTTGCAGTGACGCGCTCCACCCCAATCACGGTGCTTACATTTGAAAATTTCTACGACCTTCTAAAGGACATGATACGACACGATTAAAAACAACCGATAATATTATTTTCTGATCTTCTGATTACTCGGTGAGCTTCAGGCGGCAATTTTCCGTTACTGAGATGAAAAACACTGACTCTTACAATTTTTTCGTTGCGTATTCATAGTCTTTGCTGGTTCTTCTTGAACCATATGGATATTTCATGCGTTGAGGCTTTGGGACACGAGTCCAGACCGGGGACCTTTACAGCCACTCCATACGGCGATGACGACTCGATGTTTCGAAATACTTCGAAACTCTTCATCATGAGAGCATTACGGGCACCCATGCTTGTCGTCGTCCACCCCTATCGAATCCGGAGATCCCCTTCTTCACATCAGTGTTTGCACCATAACACTCGGCCGCCGATTACAAGCCTCTATACTTGTACCCTTTCTGCCAGTGGTTGAGCAATGGCCCAATTTCTCGAACTGTGAGTCACAAAATGTAACTTTTACTTCTTATTCCGAGGAAAAGGCGCCAAGCGCGTGCATTAACACGGAAAGAAAACTCACAAACCGACCTTCGGCATTCTCACTAAAACATCTCTTTGAAAGCCACATGCACAGTGTGTACCGGAAGTTTCCTGGGAAATGTCTCAACTTTGGTCAACGGACGACTTAGCTAAAAATAATCACGCCTACATCATTGCCAATGCATATCCGTGAGGCGCTCTTACTCTGATGGAAGTGATATACTCACCAACGTCTATATTCGTCTGTCTTCCTTCTTCCTCGTGACTATTTGTGTTCTAATTTTAACTCTCATTGGCAGAGTACGGAAACAACCAGAAACGACATCTAAATGAGAGTGCCAAGCTTCGCACTCACAGTCAGATGGACGGGTATCTAAAGATCCTTGGATGTTTCGCGGTCATTTAGAATCAAGTAATGCAAGGTTATTCCGTGACGTGGTGGCAGGAAGGAATGGCGAGGCCGAGAATGCCATCCGTGGCCAACAAACGAAAATATCAGCAGCATTGCAACCGTCGCCTCATGCCCGATTCTGGTCGCACTTGACCTTCAGGAGACACTTAAGGACAACCCATCCTACTCGAAAGTCCGCACCGCCGGGCCGCCATCAGGTTCAGAGGGCTCTGGCCTGCCTTGGACCTGCCAGTATAAATCCTCAACGCAAATTGGCCTTCATTCCTCAGAAAAAATGATTTCAATCCTTTCTGCATTGTTACTCTCTGGAGCGACTCTCGCCAACGCGGCGTGCTCAGCGACCATCAGCTCGTTGGCCGGTAAATTAATCTATGAATTGCTTCTTATATGGCTTCTTTACTGACGAGGTGCATAGATGTGGCGGCCGCCGTCAAATGCACGTCCATTACTTTGAACGGCTTCACCGTACCTGCAGGCCAAGGCTTATCATTGAGCCTGGCCACTGGGACGACCGTTACCATGAGCGAGTACTGTCATGCCCTGAGAAAAGGACGATATAATTGATGCCTAAATTATTCTAAATTATAGATGGTGACATCTCTTTCGGAAACCAGAGCTGGGCCGGGCCTCTTTTTACTGTTAGGTGAGGAACCTCATCATTGGCCAAGGCTTGGATCTGAGCTCAATAATCTCGGATTACAGCGGTACCTCGATTACATGTAAGCAACAGAAAATATTTTCGACAGCAAGCACTCATTATATATGCGCACCCAGTCAACGGAAATGGCCACAAGTTTGACGGAGGAGGCCCTTTCTACTGGGCAAGTCCATTACAGCCCTACGAATACATAGTCTGATTTACCATATCAACAGGATGGCCAAGGTATCAACGGTGGCACCCAAAAGCCAGACCCAATGATGAAGTAGGTCTGCGCCCAAAGTCGCCATTGGGTGGATTTTCTGACTTTTTTTAGGATTAAGATTTCCGGAACCTTCGAAAACGTCAAGGTGGTCAACTCACCCGGCCGTGTATTCTCCGTTGGAAATCCTGCCCCATTAACGATGACGGGCCTCGTCGTTGATAACTGTGAGTGTTGGCGTGGCCTACATGATTTCTGTCCACTTGAAGACTTACATTTGTATAGCCCAAGGAGATGCGCCAAACTCTAAAAGCGGAGGACTCGCGGCAGGTACGTACCTCGCAGCTTTACCCCGTTTTGTTCCAGACGAGGAATAATCATGTAAACGCAAAGGACATAACACGGATGGATTTGACGTTAGCGCCAACGACCTTACCATACAGAACAGGTGCGCGTAATCAATCCAATTCTTGACATCCAAAATTCTCACTTTTACTTGCAGTCAAGTCCACAACCAAGATGACTGTCTGGCCATCAACAAAGGTACCAACATCGTCTTCAAAGGCAACTCCTGCACTGGCGGACACGGTATCTCAATTGTATGTATTTCTTTTCAACTCCAAGGCACCCTCTCCAACAGGCTTCCTCTCAGGGATCCATTGACTCTAGCGTTACAGTCAGCGGAATCGTTATTTCGGGAAACACCATCACCAACAAGTAATCAGAATACATTTTTGCATTTATTTATCCTAATATCTCCTTCCATTCAGCGATCAAGCTTTCCGCATCAAGATGAAGTCTTCCGCTACGGGCAGCACCGTTTCGAACGTCACTTACTCTGTACGGGTCTCTTCATCTATCTCCTGATTTTCTTTATCTTAACGTTGCATTGACAGGGCAATACCGCCACTGGAATGCGTCAATTCGGTGTCCTTATTGACCAGGTATGTAATGATTCTCCCTGCCACCTCAACCAACTCAATGTCGATAAATAAAATCTAGAGCTACCCATCTACTCTTGGTACTCCTGGAACTGGGGTCATCCTCTCGGTGGGCCTGATATTCGCTTAAAATCTCCTGACAAGTTTTGAATATGGTATAGGGTGTCAACTTCGTCGCTCCAGCATCCACGATTTCTGTGAATAGCGGCGCTGACCAGGTCGCTGTGAACTGCGGCAAAAACGCTTGCACAGGTAAGGCCCTCATACTTATCGGCTGTACAGGATAGGATGTCTCATAAAATATAACAGGATCCTGGAACTGGTCTAACTTGAAGGTGTCTGGAGGCGTTGCTGGTCCGTCCTTCATCATCATGAAACTTTGTACCGTATGGAAGTTGACCATTTTGGGATGTAGGTCCAATCACCAATTTCGCTGGCATTACCGGTTTCAGCCAATGAGCGGCAAAGCTGGTTTTCCTCTCCGATGTAAAAGTTGTGCATGTTGTAAATTCACGATGAAGTTCTGCACGAAATATCTCTTTATTTCTTGAGAATAGTTTGACTTTTTGAGTCTGAGAATCGAGATGGATGATTGTATGCGCATATTTCTTCGGATGTTTCCGTGCCAAAGGTCTATTTTAAAATTGTAATCTCCGCCACCTTCATTGAAGTTCACCCCTTTCCCTTGAACCTTCAATAGCTTCAATAGCCGGCGCGCCTCCTGCCTCTGCCGACAATTGACATGCCGTTGTCTTCAACCATTTACCTGCCGAAATTGTATTACTGTTCAACTGGTTTATTTCAAGAACGTTCGTGCTTAGCGAAAGAACGGCTCAGACCTCGCGGATCAACCATGTTCCTTCCCGACTACTAAACTTTCAATTGACGATCCTTGAATTGGTCTTCCTTTCAGTCAGATGCTTGACGCTCATGTGCTTATGTGGGTATTTAGAGCTTCGATAAAAATACTTCTCGTTCTAATTTGGTTGCAGATCAGCTGCGCGCAGTCACGGACCAACTTGTTCTACTTCTGTAAGACTCTGCCTTTCATGGAAGTTTTATTTGCGAAAGCCGACTCCAGTCATGCAGTGCATTCGTCATAATCCTTTCTATAGTTCTTCGACAGTTGTGGGAGAGAGCAGAAAATGTGCAACATGCGCAAAGGTATACCTGCGCCGGCCCGCTCATGCTGTTCTTTTAATTGCACTCAAATTTTCGGTTAAAAGCACGGAACTGTATCCTGTGTACAGTAACTCTGTTCTTTCAACATGGCATACAGGCGAATCTTCTGGGCTACTACTGCACTGTTTTTGAACGAGGCTTTGACCCTCGCCAAGGCTGCCTCGACACCTTGCGTGGGTACTATCAACTCTCTCAGCGGTAAGTTCGCCACCATCTCAAGAGTTTCTCGTCTGAAATATGTTAGATGTTGATACCGCTGTCCAATGCACGACTGTCGACCTCAACAGTTTCACAGTCCCAGCAGGGCAAGGATTGACACTGACGTTGCAAACCGGGACGACAGTGAACATGAGTGAGTGCCATGTCTCACTCCCAGAATGCCACTGTAGCTCATTGGAATTCTACATTCTCACAGATGGAGATATTTTCTTCGGAAATCTTAGCTGGGCCGGTCCGCTTTTCACCGTCAGGTAATGCATGACGTCTAACATACCCAGCGGTTCCACCATCTGACACGATTTATGAATAGCGGAAAGTCAATCATCTGTGAGGGACACCTTGCCTGCTTGCAGCTTCGAGACTAAGAATCGTTAATCACTAGTTAACGGAAATGGACATAAGTTTGACGGAGGAGGTCCCTTTTATTGGGTATGTTAGTTCCTTTCGGCTACTCATGTTTTTATCCTAATCCACCTTCAGGATGGACTTGGTGGGAACGGTGGGATCGTAAAGCCCGCTCCAATGATGAAGTATGTATTTTAAGGTCTCTATCGATGCGCCGGGCTCATATTTATGCCACTAGAATCAAGATGTCAGGCATATATTCAGTGAGCATACCGGGATGAGAGTCAACTTTACAGGGAACTTACGTTTATTAACTTGAAGAATGTTACCGTTGTCAATTCTCCTGAACGAGTCTATTCCGTTTCCAATCCTGCTCCGTTGGTGATGACAGACCTCTTTATCGATAACTGTGAGTTGTGCCAGCATAATTTCCTGCTAGTCACCTTTTACGATCCGCTTCTCAGCCCAAGGAGATGTACCTAATGCTCAAAGCAACGGGCTTGCGGCAGGTACGTTGTTCGAAAATCCCAGGGCCATTCACCCATCCTAATTGCAGAACAGGTCATAACACAGATGGGTTCGATTGCAGCACCACAAATTTAACCATCCAAAATAGGTGAGTCAAGTATTTCCCATGATGTGGCGTATAGTTGAAGAACACACCACATTACCATCTAGCGTAATTCATAACCAGGTGTGTGTCTCACGCCGATACGCACATTAACGCGACGTTAATGCAAGGCTGGTTATAACTACACAGGACGACTGTCTTGCCATCAACAAAGGATCGAACATCATCTTCCAAGGAAATACCTGCATTAACGGCCACGGGATTTCAATCGTTCGTATCTTCGGTGCATTGATATTAAATGTGCCCAGAATACTAACAAGATATAACAGGGATCCGTCAGCTCTGATGTCGTGGTATCAGACATAGTGATCTCCGGAAACACCATTATCGAGAAGTGAGTGGCCACACGTAACGGTATTCCTGGGGGATAGGAGCATGCTCAACAGATTATTCATGAACAGTGATCAAGCACTTCGTATCAAGACTGTATCAACAGCAACGAACAGTACCGTTACTAATATCACTTACTCGGTGAACCGGCTTCATTTCTAAATGCTTCGTGATACATGTATGCTTATCCCGCAACATAGGGCAATACTGCCACTGGTCTCCGCCAGTTTGGTATTCTCATTGATCAAGTGAGTTGATTACGATGTTCCGCTCTATTAATAAACGTGGCCGACATAAATTAACTATCAATCAAGAGCTATCCCAGTACCCTCAAAACCCCAGGAAACGGGGTCGTAATCTCGGTAAAGGCTATTCAGACGCAGGGGCCCCACAAAACAAAACTAATCATTGTTACTTGACTTACAGGGGATTAACTTCGTTCCACCTTTGACATCTCTGACGGTAAACAGTGATGCAGACCAGATTGCAGTCAACTGTGGAGTAGGCTCCTGCGATGGTATGTATATTTTTGGTTTGATTTCGCCGAAAGTCGAAAAGCGGGCTGAGTCACCTTTAACAGGGACTTGGGAATGGTCTAACTTGCAAGTATCTGGTGGCGTTGTTGGTACGTTTAAACATCACGTTTGATTCGTTTACGATGAACCATAATTGAACTTGTTTCAAGGTCCAATCAACAACTTCACTGGGATTGCTGGATTCAGTCAATGACCTCTCAACATATCTACATAATGATTTGGTGGAGAAATTGTGATTGATTTTACTGGGGTTATATACATAGAGTGTACACCCATTCATTCACTCACGACTGTGGTTATCAGCAGCTCTTCGGGGTTGCAGAAAATGCGATCTGATTGTAGCCATGCCATGCAAAGTGAACCATACTCGGGTACAATTTGGGTATGGACCCATTCGCAACGATCCAAGTCAATTCTCAATGGCCATGGCTCAAACGATGGTTTCGAAGTTCGAACTGTAGCATTCTCTATTTGATTATACATAGAACAGTGATTCCTCCACGAACAACACAAGGCGGCCTTGCCAGGGCGAACGATCCAAGGAGAGAAACAAAATAACAGTTAGATAGGTAACGAGAAAGAGTCGGAGAGAGAGAAGATGAGAGAAGGAAGTAACGCGTAAGGAGCGTGAAGAGTGCACGTGCGATTAAGCTTCCTGAACAGAGAACGACTACAAGTGTCTGAATGTCAGGGCGAAATCAAGAGAACGAAAATGTTCATGAGAGGAGGGAGGGTGATAGGGAGGTGGGGGATAGGGCAAGGCCGGTAATACATAAGAGAGACGGAAAACGAAGAAATCCAGGACAAAAGCGGAATGTTGTAATGGGTAAGCCCCCCGTGCTATTGAGATGTTGAAAGATGCGGCTGGGACGAGGTCGTTACTGTTGGGGTAGCGGTGGTTGCGAGGTTAGGTATGTTGAGAACGGGATGCCAGAAGGAGAATGATGCAAGTGCGATAGGAGCCATGAATGTCGAATGCGAGGAAGGCAAAAGGAAAAGAGAGAGAAGAAACGAGCACGAGAACGAAAGAGAGAACGATGAAAGGAGGGGAAGGAAATTACGTCACGAAGAGAGTGACTTGTCCTCCTGGTCGGTACTGCTCGAACGCCATCTGGACGTCCTCTGTCGACCCAAGCGACACCATATCACCATCCTCATCCCTGTACTTCACGCGCAGGGGCCCATCATCGCGGCGCGGACCACACAGACGGATCTTCCGCCCCACCTTCTCCACCAAATCATCATACTCCGTCGCCCGTGGCACCTGGATCACGAAGATGTCCTCATGGAAATGGACCTTGACCTTGACGGGCGGCCCCTGTGGCCGCTCATGCGCACCGTCAAAGTTCTGCTGCGATCGCGAGGTGCGGATGCCCACACCGCCCAGCGACGACTCGCTCGAGCCGAAAGGCGTGATCGGCGATGAGCTGTTCGGCGAGTAATCAGAGCTGTCTCCCGTCGACTGGCTCGAGCCGCTGCCTCGTTTCCCGCTCGGGACATTAGTGGGCACCCCATTTGGCGGTCGTTGGTCGCGACTCCAATGCGACTGAGACTGCGCAGGCCCGTTGGGAAGGGGAGGGGGTATCGCCTTTTGTTGAGGAACATATGCGCTCGGTTGGCTCGCGCTTCGAGACCGGCTCATCGTCGGCGCCGAGAGGTTGTTCACATTCAATGTGGGCGTCGCTGACCGCTTGCGGTAATCACTGCTCGACGAAGACGAGTTGGCATTGTTCGGACTCTCGTATCCACTTTTCAGACGCGTCGAGCTGAATTGGCTGCGCAGCTGTGGTCGGGACGACGATTTCGGAACACCAGTGCCGAAACTCGCGTCTGACGCATAGCTGTTCGCGCTCATATTGGAGTGCAAGCGAGGGGTGATTGGACGCAGAGCGCTGTTGCCAGATTGTAGAGGTGCGGACGGCAGAGGCGGGAGACCGGTCGACCTCCACTGTGCCATGACCGGACCGTCTGTGCCCTCCGTATGTGCTCTCGGTTTATCGTAGCCTGTACTGGATTCGCGTTCCGGTGGCATGCTAAGCGAGTTCGGCGTCCTGCGCGAACCCATCGGGGTCCCTCGTCCAGACGACGGGTACGTGGTAGTAATAGGATAATCTTCAAGATCATCCTCATCCGGTTCAAAGTCGAAACCGTCATGCGGTGGATATCCTTGTGGGCCAGCACTGTACGTACTGCTGGTGCTGTGAGAAGCCTGATCATCGTCGTAGTAGTTACTATTGTAACTAGGACGGCTGCGGACAGTCTGGCTTTGCGAGCTGCGAGAGTACACAGCAACCGGAGCAGTGGATGCGGAAGAATAGTGTGATGTGCTTTGGGATCTTGCTTGCAGAGATGGGTTGGTGCTATTGGCAGCGACGATGCGCGACATGGGCATGCCTGGACGTTCCGAAGCGCGTCGTTGTGCAGCCTCCTTGATCAGGCGGTTAATTGTCGCTTCCCATTGTCGCATTTGGTCTTCCCGTCGGCACCGGAGGGTGAAGAATTCTAGGTCATCGTCGCCCTTCCACCACACAGCAAGGGGATAATGCGTCGGGATTCCAATAGCTACAATAACGGAGTCAGTAATGGTCACACGACAAAAACACGGGGAAAGATAACTCACTCGGCGAGGCGCGTGCTGGAACGGGGACAGCCTGAGTAACATTTCCGAGGAAAATACGTCCCTTCAGCAAGAGAGGTGTGTTTTTCTGCGGGGTCCCAACACCGCCCGGCAATGACAGCGGTGGAGGAGTGGCCGTCTTCTTCAGAAGGGAGCCATTCTTGATCGTACCCTTTCCTCCTTTCGTCGGTTGCGCGGAAGCCTCTTTACAGCAGAGGATGATGCGCTCAAATAAGAAGACATGGTATTCCCGATCAATATCGGATTTGGTCACCACAAAAAGGTCGTCGAGGAGGAGGTCGCCAAAGTTTTCTAGATGATGGCCTTTCCAGTCGTCGATTCTAGAATGTAGACTCTTGACAGTTTGTTCGTTTTCGGCGCGCCGTTGTGCCTCATTGATCTTATCGGTGATGCGTTTCGCCGCGGCGGACCCACGCTTCAGTTCATCATAGTGGGCATATGTCTCCGCAGAGCATGCTTTAATAAGTGACTAAACGAGCGTCCAAATACCATGAGGATGAATTGCCATGATAACTCAACATGAAAGACGGAAGAGACGTACGTCAAGTAGGAGAGGATATTTGCAGATACGCTGGATCGGCTTGATAAGCAAGCCGGGCAGCTCGCCCTTGACGTTGATCAAATGGTTCAGAGGCTGTTGACAAGTGTTTGGTTAGCATTCGGAATTTGCCGAGGGTGAGTTGTCAGGGAGATGGTTGGTGTAAGATGAACTAAGGTGCCTTTCTGGGAATGTGGAAGAGGGAGTAGGACGTACAACAAGGTTTTGTTCGTTCGCGAGCATAAGTTCCGTCGCGTTTGTATAATTAGCGCAGTATGGTTCATAGACAATGAATTCATCTTCCTATAGGGGGACAATCAAGAAGGTGGAAGAAGCACGGCGTGAGCACGGACAATGGGAACCCCAGTTGGAGGACATGGGAAGGTTGATGGACTCACGCTTTCGAGGAAATGCTGACCCCAACGTTGTTCTTGCCACGGCAGCTCTGCTGTGCTCTCGAGACGAATCAGGAACTTGCGTTGGAAGTTGAGGAGTTTGTTCAGATTAGGGAAGAGAAGGTGGATCGTATCCTGATCCATGAGGTTCGCTTGCGAGAGGGCATTGGAATATTTCTGTACCACGGGTTTCAGGGTTGGCGAGTATCTAAGAATATGGCACGAGGATGATCTTACCTGCATAATTTCGAGGTCCTGCACGTATTTACGTTCTGTTTCCACCATCTCTCTTATGATGTTGTTCTGGGCAGAGTCTTTCGGATTTGAGGACTGAGAAACCAATGTGTCGGATAGTGAGTCGGTTGAACCATTCTCCATCGCTGAAGGCGGGGAAGGCGGGGAGTTCTCGAACGCTTCTGGTGGTAGGTGGTCCACCAGTGCGGTGACCGTGTTTATGACCTTCCCGAGGGCATCAGAGACGCCGAAAGAAGTTCCGAATGGTATTGTAAACGCACCTTGACCAAACCATCCGTGGAGTTTCTGTCCCAGAGGTCTGTTACGGTGAACAGTTCGCAGCCTGGGATCTTTTCCGTGACGTTCTCCAGTCGAATTTGCATTGCGAAGCGCGCGATAGCATGCTTCTTTGCTTTATCGGGGTTTGCTTCGTATTGCTCCTGGTTGAAGGAGGAGTTGTTGAGTCTCTTGAACCCGGCTTCCTCTGGAAGCAGATCAAATATAAAGCACAGCGGGGTGCCGGCTGAGAAGAGGTCCCAGAGCTGTGTTACTGGGTCCGTGGACTGGCGCGAGTCTGGTGAAGAAGCGATAGAGAAATAGTGCGCGAAGCCGCGAATGCGCATCAGACGGTTTCTGAGAGACGAGCATTGCTGGTAGAGGGATGTAGACTGGGAAGCGGCTTTGTTGAGGAGGGTGTTGTTGGCATTTGTGTCTATCTGGAGGCCTGTTGTTGATACAATTGACTTTTTGCGGCCTGCGACTGAGGTCATGATTGTCGCGGGTGGCGGGGGAGGGGGAGATGGTGGTGTTGGGAGGAGGAAGGTAAGGGAAGGATAGGACAGGACTAGACGGACAGGATAAGCGGTACAGTTCAGATCACAAATCCCAGATCGCTTCACTTTCAATCTCCGATCGCCAAATCAAACACGCACCCTGATCCTCTCATTGTTCACTTCTCCTCTTGTCCAGGAACAATGTCCTCTCCTCAATCCATCTCTACCTTGCAATACCACAGAACCGATGTATACCACCCTACAATTGCGTACAGTCATATCCTCTTTTTTTCTGCTTTTTTTTAATCGGTGGTCACACTAATATTCAGTACTTATTGCACCTTTTTGATACCCGATAGTCCGGAAGATCTTGTTCTCCTCATATGCCGTGATACACACGCATCTCGCTAGCGCTGCTACCTCTCGAAGCGCTTCAGTTCTCTCCTATTCTCCACTTTCTCGGCCAATAGCCTGCGCAATCCCGGTAGCTTGCACCTTCTTTTTCCTCTCGTGTCTATTTGCAAGCACTTCCCCGTCCAATCAACCGTGGGCGTCGTTACCTTTCTTGGGATCGATCCCATCATATGTTCAGATTTCAACAGAGATCTCAGAAGAACAGAAGAGAGCAGCTTATATTTTTGCACACACGGCCCCTACCGACAGCGACCCCTGCATCACGACTCCACCAGTCCCCGAACTCTGTTATTTTTGGCTACAAATCCTCCTAGCGCTGAATTCGTAGTTGGCGGTCCACCTATCAGTGATCACAATACTTAGGTATGCATTCCCACTCCACTGCATCCCATCGTACGGGACTTCTCTCAGACACTGCTCTGACTACTCCCCAGCCGGAGAATCCCTTCCACACCTCGTATCCTGTTTGTCGAGAAGGCCAAACATGATATCACGGGCACTTTGAAAACAACGGCTGCCTTCTAGTCGTTCCGTGTCCTTCACACCACTCGGCATCCAGACATATCTACCTCTATTTGACGCTTCCTAGTTCACGTTTTTGGGAAGCTAGAATGACTTCTTCGTGGCGTTCGGACCCAAAGAACGGTTTTAGCCTTTTTTTACTCACCAACTCCGAAATGCACATGAATTCAAGGCATACGGATGCACTGCACAAACAGATTCCCTTCTTTGGCGATGTGCGACTGACGGCAGGCGCTATTATCGAGTCATCTGCATTCTTCGTCGCCGGAATGACGGAAAGCCTTGTTCCTTTCAAGTCTCCGATGGCAACCTCTGGAGATGACGATGGTATCAATGGGTGTGGGGAAATGCCTCACGCAATCGCTTCTCCTCGGTGCCTCCAGGTCCTTCTGTGACGTCTCTTAGTTCCCTTACCGGCACTTATATCTTTAGACGCTAATTATGCATGTATATGTACATTTTTATCCAAAGAAAGTAATATAAAAGGTTCGCCACTCGGAGAGCACACAATTTAACCTGTCCGACCTGATTTCATATCTTCAGGACTGGTTTGTAGAACGTTTCGAGTTAGGCACCAGCAGTAGATCTGGACACTGCACGAAATTTTCTACCAATTCAGTTTCCATCGACTCGCCCTTCCACCATGAAAAAAGACCAGCGTCGATCACAGTCTACTGCAGTCCATCCACCGGTAGAGAGTTCTCGAGTCTCGAAAGCGCTCGGCTGGGCGTCAAACGTGCGCACACTATGCGCGGAACAACCAAGTTCGATCGACGGATCCTGTTGTTTGATCCAGCTCTGGAAGTGATTGATCACTCGATCGACCGTGACCCCGCCGCCTGGCGCTGCAGTTCACGCGCGCACTATTATTCTCAAGTTTATTATATTATACGCAACCGACTTATTATCCAGCAGTATGCACGCGCCGACTTCTAGACTCGAAATCACGGTGTCATCGATTACTTAGCTATTGTTTAAGATTTACAAAAGAGTTAGGCGAGGGACAGATTCAGATAGGACCAGGGCTGTAGAATCCAGATACTTAGTAAGTTTTCGGTTCCTTTGTACGCTCAATTTGGCAGAAAGACTCGGATTATCAGCGCCGATCCACCATCTCTTCCCGACCCGGGACTCTGCCCAGCGCGCCTACGGTGTAATTACGAGCTTCCAGTAGCTTCCAGTACACATACGTCGGACTGTGTGCGAGCCTATGACTGACCAAGTGCACATTTATTCCCACACTGGCCCCGCGCGCGCGCCGCACCTCTAACTCAGAAATTCATGGCCTCCCGTTCCAGAGCTCATCCCCTTGCTTGTTATACCTCACAACTAGTATATAATTACTGCAATACACTTGCTCTTTTGTCAAATTTCTGATTGACAAGCTACATATATCCAGCTGCTAGGGTCAACACACAAGACTTAGAAATTCATTCATGCTTGGTTGGCTCGAAGCAGATCTAAATCGAAGGTCCTCGTAACTTGCTATAACTAAATCATTCTTATGCTTCCATGTGTCTGCTCTCTTGGTCGCATTTTGGAGGGTTCCTGAGTCGAAATTCAGCTGAAAGTCTATGAAGCTTGACTTTGCTAGTACTAAAAAGCACACCCCATGTCAAGTTTTAATAAATACTTTACATTTACTATACTGTAGAGTCAATCAGTGGGTTTCTATGATACAAAATTTAGGTATAGGCACATTTGCCTCTCGAATTACTAGATGAAGTATGCAAGTTCTAGCGAGAGAGAGGCCCTGAGGCCGGTATTTACCTTCTTTGTAGATATAATTATTGAGATGTTATGTAGATAATAAAGTTAGAGTGCTTAAACCTTCTGCTTTCCTCACATTTGAGCTTGAATTCGAGCCCGCCAACTCGATAATAAGGAGCCTTCGGCGGCACGGCCCGTCACCTCCGGGAAAACAGAAATGTACCACCGGTGGTAGCTTTCACAGTTGGGGAGTGCTAGTCCGGCTAACGACCCCCTTGCAGGATTATGTATCCGTATTTTATTCCAATGAAGAGCTGGCAAGGTAGTTACTTAGTAGCTACCTGAATTAGTCTCAATTTTGAGGTGCCGCGCGCGCGAGAGACTGATGGCGCGCGCGCGGGAATAAATGTGCATTTGGTCAGTCATACGAGCCTGCCAAAAGCCGGCGCGCGAGCACCCTTCGCCGATAGTCTGAAGCCGTTGACAGTTTGTGCACATACTTACAGTATCCGCGCCATCAATCAGTTCGAATCCATCTGCCCCTCGCCCGGATCGATATCCCGCGAACCAACTTGAACCTCAAACCGTGCCGGGACTCCTGAAGCCTGAGGCCTGAGGCCTGAGGGAGCATAGCCTTTTTTCTCCGGAACGTCTCAAACGTTAACGATGATGCGTCCTTAAGTCCTTCCCGAAAGCCTTTGTTCCACTCCCGGTATGTAACTGATAATTTTGCAGTGTCTCATCTCCGCTTTCCCGGTTTCCTCATCAAGCATCCACTTAGGTTGTGTCTTTGGCGACAGGAATTGACAAGGATACCATCGACATGGTATGATGCGTGTGTCTTCGAATTCACGGGGATCCGAGTCTCGTCTGGAGTCCTGGATTAGCATGAAGTTCTAGCACGTTTCAACACGGATTCGGATGGTGCGGGGCCACCTCAGCACTTGAGCTACGCACACTCCGGAGTCCGGAAGATCGTATCTAGTGGACTCAATCCACCTGCTACGTTTAAGCTTATCCGATAACCCTGGACACTTGGAGACGTGATAGCAGTGTGATGTATCATGTCAGTAAGTGCTTACTATCTTGCCAGTGCCTAGGAGGGATAGTCATAACCCACTCGAGATTGTTTTCAGGAGAATCGAGGGGTGATTGTGCTGCAGATAGCTCTGCTCTGCGTTTGAGCCTTTGGCTCGTCCGGCGTCGGAGCTTCCAGGTCCTCCAGACGAGGGGCAAAGTTTGGTCCAGACCCCCGATACTTTATCCTTCCGCACATATGCGCCATGCATCGGCAAGGAGAACAGTGCATCCGCCAACGAGTCGATGCGCACCGTCGATCCGGATACTTAGCAGCTCGACTCGAGCTCAGTTATCCCAACTGCCAAATTGCACAAACCGCGGGGTGTCCGCTGCCGCCGCTCTCGTGAGTACACGCACAAGCTGCTTCGCTAAAAATAAAGAAAACACACCGCAAAGTTGACTGACGCGCAATATTATTAGCCTTACCAGTAATACACCACCTTCGAGATCATTGTCGTTGTCATTCATTGACAATGCCACCTCTGGCAGTGTCTCCTTCAACATTTGAAGATCTCCGCTGGTCAGGACGACAGCACTTGACCGGCACTAGACTGGAAAGGGATGTTATTCCGACTTGCGATGTATTAATATCCCCTTCAACGGCGACGCGTCAGCAGCAATGGAATAATGGAGAAACGAATCCCCATACTTGAGGTCGCTATGATCCGCTCTGCTCCCTTACATCAGTAACTTGTATAAAACCATCTAGTAAGTATCGTAAACCTTGGTCTGGGCATGTGCATCCTAGCACACGAGTACTACTATCACCGCCTCTGCTCACTCGAGGAAGGGAGGACGGGCGATAAGTGGCCTCTAAATTTGAAAGCTGTAGCGCAGGTGTAAATACACACCTTACTGGTATTATAGTACAGTATAACGTCTACCCGGCACCGCCTGCGTCTTAAAAATTGGAGCACGTACAAAAACTTCAGACAGACGGATTGAGTGACTGACAGATGATTGCAGTGGGATTGTGACCCTAATGGGCGGTTCAGGTCTACCATTTGACATCGTGGAAGAAATAGAAGCGAATGGCACTGGCAGCGACATGATCATGATCATGGCGTTTTCTTAGCTTGATTATCTGCGCAAGTGAGTAAATCCGGTCCAATCCACTCGCACGCGCGCGGGAGCGCAGATATCGCCGCGATCATGGCGTTTGGGCGAACGCGGGCGTGTATTGAGAGTATCTAAAATATGACGAGGGACCATCGTCGCTTACTGAAGCGTGCCGGTACTATATATCATTCTCTGACTAAATGTCGACCCCGACGCTGCAGGAAATTCGGCGCTATTCATAATCCAGTTCACGTTGATATTGATCAGTCCACATGTTGGATAGAAGTCGTGGTTGATCACTCTTAATCTTATCATAGGTCCTATAAATATAGCTACTAGGTTATCCAACATCAGCTAAAGTGGAAGGGCAACGAATCACGGTCGACATGCTCAACATATGCTGCGTTATTGATGGTGATTGGAATATTGACGTTTAATACCTCTCGTGGCAAGTGATTATATGTGATTATGGAGGTCAGTACGGCTCACATGATTCCAGTAATTCCTAACTTAAAAGGGCTGCAATATTGACGCCGGTGGATCAGCAACCCACATACATGACCCTGAGTGTGGCGCACTCATCATTATCTGCCTCCGGGCCTAAGAGTATCCCAATAGTGTACCTCTGGGCCATGATATGTAAAGCGCGGTCGCTTTTTATGTAGGTATGCATTCACTGGACACAGCTTTCAGGTAGACTTCGATGGAGACGCACAGCATGACACCATCGTGCCATCACGGACATGACGGCGTCGTGATCAATATTGATTATCTGCGTTGCGTTGAAATTGTCACGGTAGTATGTTATCTGACGTGCCAGAGATATGGACCTCGTGTGTAATGAATGAATGCACCTGTAATTATACTTTACATGAATGTTATGACTCTTCGCCGCCGGCTGAGAAAGCATTACCGATACGCGGAATATATCAGTGACATGTTTTCTTGTCACCAGCTTGGTCTACCATATGTATGATGACATACATATGACTGGCCCACGGGGCGCGTCAGGCGTTGGTATGTACAACGGAGCGACAGTTGAGCGTGCAACGACTTATGTTTCCCATTGTCGTAGGGATTCACTTCGCTGAATGGACCAAACTGTTAACTTTGGGTTAGTATGCTTAACCAGGGTAACTTCGAGCTATCAACTTCCTGTTCTTCTGAAGTCAAGTGATGGGTTGCAGAGGGTGCAGACGTCCGGCAAAAAGCCCTCCGGAATCCATTACAAACCTACAGATGTTGAGATCATGATTCATGGGAGTCGGAAGTCGTATTTTATTTCTACTTAACGCACAACTAGACTAAATAAACATTCCCGCAAGTAGACTGCTCGTGTTATCAGTGTGTATGAGTGTGCATGTTCGTTCGCTCTGCATGATGGGTAGTAAGTGGTAATGCTTCTTCGTAATTCGATGCTTCTGTAAGCGTCGGCTATGTCAATGATTCCCAAATTTATCCTAACGGAGGTGACGCGCAACGGGAGAGGAATATCAAGAAATATCTTACCTGTAGCTGCTATAAGGTAAAGACTCGGAAAATATCGAGAAATCTTCTTTAGCGAAGGACAGAAAGGGAGACCATAAATAGACGCCCGCTTTCTTTCCTGGTACATAGGTCAAGGCACTAACGGCGGCTTAAAGCCCAAAGAAAGCTTAATTTTGCACTAACGTAGTAATGGACATCTACTCACGGTTTGCCGCATAATGGAATTCACCTCATGGGAGGAGTAAACTTGATTCCGTCTCCATACCCAAAATAGGCGCCGTTAAATTGGTGTAATTCCATCATTGTGATATGTGCGGAATCACGAGACTGACGGGACATGCACCTTGGTGCAGTAATGCCTTTGACGTCTCACTATATTAACCACCTTTTTTTGAAGAAAAGGGATCAGGAGTCATGCCATGCTCGACGATCAGCTAGAAGACTGGAAAATTGCTTTTCAAATTCGACTTACAGCTGGTAATTAAATCCTTATTTTAGAAATAATATTCCGACTGGGAGGAGGAATTTTTTGAATAATTCTCGTCTAGTAAATCTTACGAGGAAAATCATTGCAAAATTGCTTTATAATTATGCCAGAACGGCTACAAAGCTTGATGGTAGTTCGACTAGTTCTACACGGCACTACGTTCGACGAAAGGTTTGACCGCCGCAACGAGACAAACTTCACCATACATATGATCCAGTCGCATCTCATTCCCATACACCATGTACGGTTGCTTCCAGCTATTGCACGCATCCTGAGCCTTCATCTTGATCCAAACAATCGGAACTAGTGAAATATTCCTGTCGGCGTATTTATCTCGTGTCGGCTTGGGACCAGGATACGAATACACAAAGGTAGCCTTGCACTTGAGCCTGAAAAAGTCGTCTAACTCTTCAGCCTCGACATCGCGATTATTGAAATTCGCAAGCTTGTTCGCCAAAACGAACATCTTCCTCTCAGGATATGGCCGCTTGTAGATATACATTGATTTGAGCGAGACGGGCATGGATATTTCTTCGCAAGTACTCTTGATGATAGCGTCACTTCCTTTGAGACACCTCGCCAGATCAAGAAGCACCGTGGAGTCAGGTTTGAAAGGGTACTTATGCGAGAGCTGGAATCCGAGCAGGCCACCTGCGGGAAGGAACTCGGGATCGGATAATAGAGATGAGAGGGAGAATTTCATTTCTTCGAGTGGGTCTTTGTCGGGGAAAATACCAAGTCGGGCGGTAGCTACATAGCGCTTGGTGAAATAGAGGTTGTATGTGAGGGTAACTCGGTAGCCTGAGGTCACAAGGGACACTTCGTGCTCAATGTCGCTAAAGAACGCGACGAAGGCAGCATGAGGGGTTGTCTGAGACGAGGCAGAGACTGCGCTCGCGGTATCGAAAGTCTGTTGTTGTCCTTCGTGACGGAACATCAAAGATCCTCCCTCATGCGATGTAGGGAAGATGACAACGAGGGAGCCGAACATGGTGTCGCTTCGCGGGGTATCGACATGGGCCTTGAAGAATGATCCAGGACCTAGAGAAAGTAGGTGTCAGAGGCAACTTAAGTGAATTGGCAATGAGGGCTATACCGTATACGTTGAGCTTGTAAAGCTCAACCTTGATCTCCTCTTCAGCGTTTCGCCCTTGAAGGAGGGACTTGCGAATGATTTGAACGATACCAGATGACACGGGGGAGAACTGAGTTGCGAAGTTCTTGGCATCCAGTTTGCCTGCCTTGCGATAAGACTCGTCGAGTACATCCTCATCGTTCCGACCAAAAGTCGCCAGCTCACACGCCTCAGCAAGGGAAGAAAGCTGAGCGTCCGTTGCATTCCCAAATTCGAGTGCACTAAATTGAATGATCAACAAGGAAAGGCTGCGTTGAAAGAGCGTCAGACTAAATTGACGCACCTCGCTTTGTCACCTCGTCGATAGAAAAGTGTGGATGATGCTTCATTCAAGGGAACGGTGCCACCACAGTACGGTAGCTCGGGTATTTTGTTAAATGTGGCTTTAAAGGTCTCGAGAGCAGGAAAACTTTCCGGACTTTTGGAGGTGTGTGAGTCAGAGGCCATGGTGGAGCACTAGTACAAATATTGAAGGATGGTTGAATCTGAGTAAAAGGGCCGTCCGTTTGCACTTTATACTTGCCTGATCCTGAGATTCGATGAGGAAAATGACTCGGACAAGACTTGGGACAGACACGCGCTCGACACGTGGTCAGTCAAACGATGGTAGCTTCGCCATGCCCAGGGATGAGTGGGCTGATCGTCTAGGATAGTGGCTACTTAGTATTAGTATTCATATCACTTTGGAAAGAGAAATATGTACCTGGACCTTGAATTGAGAATTGAGAATGAAAGATTGAAGCTTTTTCGCCGATGCGGGCCGGGATGCCGGACAAGAGTTTGTCATCGAAACTCCGCCGAGAGGTGTGTTAGCAGGACTCCAACCACCAGTGCCCTCAGATAATTCTGTCCCCGAGGCAAGACCCATGGCACCAGCTCGTTCCTCTACTCGCCGTGGTCCACAGCCTACGCCAGTTCCCCCAACGTCCCCCGTCCACGATGCAGATCGCGATGACCCCAATACAAACAAGGATCTTTTCTTGGATCCTATGCTTGGCACCCCTCTTGCCATCTACATTGAAAAAGACGTAGAAGACAAGGATGCCATTTCTCAGCTTGTCATTGTGAGTAATAACAACCCACATTCTCGCGCTGGTCTCTGAGAAACGCTGAAATTGTGGTTCCTGGAACAAACCGTGGACAACCATTCGCGTGTCTGATGTCTACCGCTTTACCAACGTAGGCTAACAATCCTCTTTTTTCTCTAGAAACACGGCGGCACGGTCTCGCCGGGGTACAGCGGGGTTCCGTACATTCTTGGTGGGTATCTCTTACACGTTGTTGAGGACGCGGGCGTTACTCGACCTCGCCAGTATTTCTGCACGCCCATTTCGTATAAGAACAATATCGCTGACCTTTTTTTTGACATCCGCAGTTGACCCTCATAAAGCGTCTGGACAAAACTTATGGAGGCAGTACGCTAGCAAGAAGGGTAAAATTGTTTTGAATGCACAGTGGGTGCGCGAATGCATCAAGACGAATCAACTCCAGACTTTTCACAGCAATTGGGCAGGATGCAAAGTGACAGGCACCGAGACGTGAGTTCCTTTGTATTTTTTTTTGGGTTGTAGACTTTCGTATTAACCAATTTCTACAGAGTTTATCAAACACCTAGGCATCCAGATGAGTCCGCGAGCCCAGCCGCAAACCGTCCAATGCAAGCAATTCATCCTCACGCGTTGCAAGCTACAATGCAACCTGTCGACCCCTTGAATACATATCCCTTTCAAGTTTACGCTCCTCCTATCCATGCAGCTCCTCCGCGGGGTATGGCCAGTGGCCCGCCGCAGCCGTGGCAAGTCACCATAGCCCCTGCGCAAACACACCTCCACCCTCCACCACCACCTAATTCACACCCGCATATGATTCATCGTCCACAAGCAGGTCCATCCCAACCGCCACAATCACAGCATTACCGCGATGACGCGTGGGACGGATATAACACGCCTGATGAAATGGCTCCTCCGCCGACAACGTACGAATACCGATACAGGGATGAGCAGAGTGGCTGGGTACCTGGCCCCGGACCGTATTATGAACCCTCGGTATGTCAAGTTTCGTGTTTTCCTCATTTTTCGAGCGTGTCTAACTTGGACTTCAGTATGATCAAAGTTATGGCCAGCCTCCGTACATGGAAGAGCCGCATGAGCAGTCGTCCGGCTCGAATTCCGTTGCAGGACAGCAGGCTCACATTGCTGGAGGTCCAATTCCTGGTTCAGATGTGCCGCCGGCCAGCGGGGAGCCAGCTGAAAAAACCCGCGGACGAAAACGAACACGCATACAAGTCATTCCTATCTTCTTTGTGTGCACAATCGTATGCTAATAATCAAAGTAGCCTGCACCCGCCGCTCCTGCTTCGTCCTTGGTGGTCAGCCGTAATCCTCCAGCGCGGTCGCCGACGCCTCCCACCAGAGTCATTAAAAGTACATACGGTGGCAACCTGTTCACTGCAGACGATGTCTTGTACCTCAAGAAATATATTGATTACTGTCAAGATCAATGCCTTGTTTTGAGGTTAGTTCGGTTTCTAGGTTTCCCTATGTCTTGCATGAAAATTGAACTTTCCTCTTTGCTTAGCCTACGTGAGATCTGTGAAAGAATTGCAGTCAAGGTATGCCGGGCGTGATGTCGTGTTGCCACTGCTAAATGACACTCAACGTCTGTTTCCTCCATAGGCACCTCATCACACGTAAGGACGACTTGATTGACTGTGCAGGCCCCTGTGCTACATACTCATCATCACCTTTTTCTCGCCTCATAGATTCTATTCGTGGCGGCGCTATTGCAACAAGCATCAGATTCGGCTGGGCGGATACACGATGAACAATGACCGCTCGGAGTCGCCAGGTATGGGCGACGACCTTGGTATGGAGGTGGAGGGCGAGGATATGATGCACAGGAGCCCGAACGACCTGAGCGCAGGCCCTGCGCCGACCAGGCTGGATATGAGCGCGGCTACGGCTGCTGCTGCCGCCGCACCACATCGAAATCGATCGCCGACACCACCACGGGCGTTATTCAGGAGCACGACGGGTAAAGGCGTTGCGTTCACGCAGGAAGATGTGACGTTCTTGGTGAGGTTTATGGAATACAGAAAGTTGGTGCCCGAGTTCTACCTTGTCGATTTTTGACTGACTTTTGCGCTGAAAAATAGGTCGCAGGGTGTGCTCGATATGGTGGCTTTCTGGAAAGACGTTGCTGCTAAAGTAAGTCTTATGAAGTCGTCGACTATAGGTTATATATATATATTTATATATATTCATCTCGTTTTTGATAGGCCCCGCACCATTCTCGTGCATCGTGGATGAAGTTTTGGCGTCGACACAAACACGAACTGGCCCGGACCGACGGAGACGAACCACTTCCCGCTCCGCCAGACAAGAAGATGCGATATAGTAAAGAAGACGACATCCTTCTCGCCAAATACTTCTACAACAAGCCGGATGGCACCTCGGATAAGATATTCCAGGCTTTCGGCCGCTTGGTAAGCCTTTTTATTTATTTTTCTTGATCACTTGTAGTTTAAAAGATGTTAACCATCATCGGTGATTGTCTTCGTAGCACCCACATCATCCGTGGAAAGGATGGCAGGAGCATCATCGGATACACAAGACAAAGATCGAGCATCTCATGCAGCTCTTGGCGGCAGGCGAAGACATTGACACACATGAAATGGACGAGAGTTAGCCTGTGACGTTTGCTGAAACTGCGCCAACATATTGGATACCCTAGTTGGCTGTTTCAGCTCTTATTGCACCATTGTGGTCCTTATTTCATTCATAATCTTGTATTGTGTTAGGGTGGGTGGGTATTCAATATACTCGTTAGATACTCGCCACCTATTTTGTTCCCAGATACGCATCCTCCACATTTACAGTACATGAAGAAACTTTGAGTGGTGTGATGAAAGTTTGAATGGCCTGAAGTAAGGACGACGGCTCTACTGTACTTGCCTGGATCGTGGTTTACAGCTAAACTCATATCGATAGGCCCAGTTTGAAAATACAGCGCTCAGGCACCGTTGTTCGCTTGCCATCAAAAGTTGCCTGAAAAGGTTTGGGAGCCTCAAGCCGAATGAGCCGAAATTTGCGAGCCAATCGCTGCGCTGGATTCTATTTGGAGGAGCCCCATCAGTAAACAAAGTCCCTGAGCCGTGGATTTTGGAAACGGGCCTATCGATATGAGTTTAGCTGTAAGAGGTGGTAGTAATGCTTGAGACGTACCCTTGGTAACGATAAGGGTTAATTCAAGGGTGGCTTGGTGGAGTAACGTAGCTATGCAGTCACGTTATATATACAGCTAGAAAGATAGCCACATGAAATTTAAAAATTCTTCGAGTGAACCAAAGTGAACAAGCTTAAGCTGAGATCGCGGCATTGTTCGATGTTCTCTTTGTGTGATTTCTGACTCAAGGTGAAGACGAATTTCAGTCATCCACCGTCGACCACGTATTCGATGCTCTTAGATTATCTCATTCGTCCTGCCAGGGAGGATTCATTCTCTCAAGCTTTTCAGCATTTCGCCTTCAAAGGTGCATGCGCTTCATTGGGATGAAATGGTACACATAATATATCGTATAACTACTTGCCGCCCCTATTAAGTAATCCCATTGGTCGCAGGTTTCTTTCCCCTACTGGCAGCGGGACCCTTTGCTTTCTTCGCAGAATTCTTCATTTGCCTTCTGATCTTTGCGTTTCTGAGGAATGCTGCTAGTTACAGGGTCTTGCATAAAAACCTGGAGTCATCAAATCACGACTGGTCTGTTTGTACGGCTTTGCCCCTGTACTAAAAAGGATATCTGCTCATCTGTTTCCTCGAAAAAACATATTTCCTCCAGTGAAAATGGTTCACGATGCTTGCGTTGGATAATTGGAACCTGCCAGGTTCAATTTTCTACACCTATCCTGGAGGACTGTACAATATGAGGCTTTCTCGAGACAGGTGGACATCACGATATTGCTGTTTTGGGTGTTGTGCAACGTGTTACAAACAAATGCGCGAGAATATCAACTCCAGGTTTTTATGCAAGACCCTGTATATACCCTTCTTCGCCTTATCGTGAGCTTTGCTTTTCGATGTGGAGGAAGATTTTTGACTCATTGCCTTCTTAGACCTCAAGGCCTCAATATCAATGAGCACCTGTAATCGAATAAAACAACGAAAACATTCTTGAGAGTCAATTTATGCAATTATTTTATTGAGGCTGCTTGGCCTAGAGCAACTTTGGACTCATCGGAGATCCGCCTGCTCCGAGTACAGGCGGGGTCGCCCACCGTATCCGAGTCCACACATGGCCCCGGCGTTCTCGCGCGTTTCGCAGCAATACGGCGGCGCCGAGCCATCGCGCGCCTTTCATCCCCACTTTAATTATGCAGCCCAAAACCACACTTCCACTCGACGTCGTCGCGTCCATTATCGACCTATTGGCTGCTGGGAACGATCCGGATACCAAATCTCTCCGAATGCTATCGCAGGTCTGCAAATCCTTGGTTCCGCAATGTCGTAGGCACCTCTTCTCATCTCTCGTCCTCGATAAGGACGTGGGGGCACTGAGGGCCCACCGTTTCAGTGATTTGCTCCGTATGAATCCAGACATTGCTCGCTACTTAAAAAGCTTGAGGTACTACCCGGTCAACGACCTCATCAGCGACCAGAGAATACTCGAAGTGCTGAAGGAGCGCTCTTCCTCTCTACGGTCTATTGAACTTCGATCGCATTCAGGAGCCGACTGGAATACATTTCCGGAATCAATACGATCCTCATTGGTTTCCCTTATCCAGCTGCCCACAATCACCGACCTCGAAATCCGGTCGTTTACGAATTTTCCGGCCACTGCGCTTTCGCTTTGTGATCATATCATTGATCTCCGGCTTCAGGACCTTGAAATGACTCCTCCTGAAATTAATCACGTTGTCAGGCGTAGTAAAATGCCAACACCAGTGTCGTTATATGCCCGTCCAAAAACCTATGGTGCTCTCGCAGCCCTCATGCAATCCACTGGTCCAAATTCAGGTGGTCCAATCGACTTTAGCTGCCTCCGAAAGGCCTCCTTTGACATGGAGACAGCGAGTGACATTTACCCCATTGACGAACTCCTAAAGACGACAATGCAGCTTCAGTCTCTCTATATAATGAGTGAGTAAAGTCTCTTGCCACATATATAAGTAAGAAATTTGACGGAGCATTCATACAGTTGCAATGCCTGTGGAATTGGTAGGGCTAGGTGCAAGCCTTGCGGCTAATGCGCACAGGACGCTCAGATCAGCGATATTCAGTTACATGGTTTATGGAGACCATTACGATCCCTTGTGTGGGCTCAGCCGTGAGCTGAGAATGATCGCAGGGAACAACGTCCTCGAAGAGCTTCAACTGCGCGTTGGAGTGCAGACGGATTACCCATGCCGTACAGAGTCTCAGGAATGGTCCGCCTTCGACGCGGTGCTCACTGAATCTGGCGCGTTCCCCATGTTAGGTCGCGTTTCGGTCGAGATTGTTTGGCTTTCATTTTACAGGGATGAAGATGAAGTGGAGGATGTCTTGGATAGTTTGGATGAGGATCGGTTCCCGCGACTCTTGGAGAGCACAACGCTCGAGTTCACGTTTTCGGCAGACCATCAATATGTCTAAATCAATCTCAGGACAGCCCTTCAAATACGCTCTTTTGATCATTTCTCACCATCTAAGTGTAGTAATGTGTGGTTTTTCGACCATCTCTAATAGGATCTCTTAGATTGGCCCATGATATTCTCTATGTACCAGATGTGTTATCTCAGCCTATGCAGTGGGACATCAGGCTATCAAGTTCGAGTCTTTTCTTTTAGGTCTTAAGTAGATCTCATTATATACTTAAGCTTACACTCATACGATTTTGCCGCTCGACATGATGAGAACCATTTGGCTCCCGTCAAGCATATACCTAACGCAGTGGAAGACGAGACTGCGAGTTCTCATTACTAAATCGTCGAGCGTCGGTTGGTCGGCGATCAGGAGAGGTTACAGATAGACGTGCGCACAGCGAAGTCCTGGCAAATCAAACATAAATTAGAAGAGACAAAGAAATGGAGGATAAACTATACATGCCTTTACACTGACGCCGCGCTCGTAGACGGGTCATAGGGATAACACGCCAAAGCCTTCACTCTCATGTTCTTCGATTTGATCTTCTTACGAACGCACTTCACATTTCCTGAAGAATGATGCAAAGTATCATAGTGTCACAATACTTATTTGCCTTCCATCCATCCCCTTGTTCAGACGTGCAGCCTTCCTCAACAAGGTTCTTCGAGTACTCCACTTTCTTGCAATCAGAAGTTGGGACAATCCTCGATTCTTCAAGGATCCACGACCCAAAGATCTGTCGCCGCAATGCAACAACGGTCCCCAAGCTCCTCCAACGGCTCCACGTCACTCACACGTTCAGGTTGGATGGTTCGAGGACGACAGTGGCGCCGTGCAGCATAGAAATGGGTGTATTTCGCACATGCCAGGCGCTTCTGCTGAAACAAGGCGAAGATTCGAAGGGGTCAATTAAGTGAGAGAAATCGAAATGATACGAACCGAAAATAAAGGTAGGAATTGGGCAGGAAGCGACCTGGACGAAGTGCAAACCCAAACCCAAAACGCGACATGCAGCACAGAGCAAACTCGAGGATATATCGTTGACAGAACTTGGGCACGCAAAATTCCTGTCGATCTGACAAAATTTTCAATGTCTGATTCACGTAGAGATAGAGTCGAAAGAAATCGCCACAGATGTTCCGGGGGACCTTTAGCTTGATTGTCCACAAAATGCATTGATCATGAGAGGAACTTCAAGTGCAGCTGAGTGAATTCAAGCCGGAAGGTTGCAAATTAATGATTACGTAATGCATGGATGTCAAATGCGGAATATGCTTCACACTAAGCAGCGTCTCATGACTCTCATCGCAAAGTCGCAACTATACTACCTTGGTACCAACGTGTACATACTTAGTCCGCAACCACTCTGACAACTTTCCTGAATTGTATCCCTACGCTACGGCCAGCAAAAATTCCAAAGTCCGGGGGTTTTTCTGGTTAAACAGTTCCACTGGGAAACCCACTGCTGGAAACTAGGAACTAGGACTCGCAAACTTGGGAGCTCTTGGGAGGCTCTCTTCTATTGCCATACTACGAGAAAAATCTCATGTCGTTCATATCTCCAAAGATTTCTCGGTTTCCTAGGTTTCTGTACTTCGTCCTCTTTGATTTGCAGACTAGTCATGTTTAGGGATCTAATCACACAGACATCTCAGGTGGCTTCGAGGAGCATCCATCGTCAGCTACTACTACTACTAGCTATGGAGGAAGACGCTGACCCTGAATATTATACAAGGTTTTTACTTAACATTCCAGCCGATCATAGTGGTCATATAACTAATGGCCCATATCCGATACACTGCGCCACACTCCAAGTCCCATTCAGTCCCGCGCACTTCTTCCGGTGCCTATCACAAGAACCACAATTCATTAAATGGGTATACGAAAATCCCAAGGATACCGGTTGCGCAATCGCAACGTCCTCCCGACGCCCTCACTAAGCCCACTCTGAAGTCGAACCCTGCAAACAAGCTTCCCTTGCACGTCGCGTGTCCCAGAAGCACTCATGTCTATCCCACATCCGTGCGATTAATCATTAATCCTCTCCGAAACTGATCCTCTCTGATCCTGCCCCCGGAAAGTCGACGACGTCGGTTGTTTATTTTATCCTATCCTTCCAACGACTTTAAGCGACTTTATACTGTGTATCGAGGTGGTATGGGAGTATCAGCTTTCCAATGGCTTCGCCTTCGAAGACCAATTAATATTGAGATCTGCTCGCCCACGTTGTACATCTGTTAACGTTGCTTAGGCTCTAGCTCGTGCCTGACTCTCGTGTCGAGGGGCATACAGGGGCGTTGCTTAGACCTGACTCGCTTCAATGCATTCTCAATGCAGCAGTGTGATCACGTTACAGTAAGAATACCTACTCAATTCCTAGGAGGTCTACTACTAAGCCCCTCTCGGCTGGCAATGCGCAGTCGCTGTTCGAGGTAAGTATGAGGCCTACCGCGTCTGACCCGCTGAGTTTGTTGTATGAAATGACGTATAGAAGCCCGTTCGAATGACGTCCTACTCTCCTCCTTTGAAGAGAGGGGTGCCCTGCATTTCGTCAGCGAAACGGGCTCACCAGCCCGTTACCGAAGTAGGCTTACTCGACCCGCAGCCCGGCAGACGGCGTGCTGCTAATTACAACTGGACGCACGGCGTACGCGCTGTTCCTGCGGTCTGCCTACATATCGCAATCCTGGGACATTCATCAGTATACATACACGTCTATTCCCGATTTCCGTGATTTCTTCCTACTTTTAACCTCGTTGCCGGAATTCAGCGAGCATTTAATTTTAGGCTGGATTTGAGAATAGACAATGGGATATTATATCTCACTCGGCTCGACGGATTGTCTATTCGTGATTCGGCCCAAGGGAGGCATCATCCGAGGCGGCAGACCGCGGTGATGTGGTAGAAGTGTTTTTGGCAAGCTTTTGGAGGCGAGCGGCAGACCTACCTGCCTTGTCGGCAAATGTATGCCGAGGATGCCAACTGCTTGACGATTTCCATTAGACTTTGCAGTTGAAGAGTGGAAAGCGACGACGCACAGATTCAAGAGCGGTATATCCATACAGCATGAGCGCTTTTCTTTTTGAGCACGCCGATTGGTGGCTGTCGAGGAGACGAGCTATAACAGGAACTGCCTATGATCGGTATGATGTTCAGCATAACCAACAGATACGTGATGAACGGGCGAGCGACAGTATACATGATTGACTGATTTCTTGCTCAGATCATCATGCACAGCGAACCCTTTTTCAGAGATGCATTGGTTCGACCAAGACCACCGAATGAATTAAAATTCCAGAGAGTCGAGGAGCAGTTCGTTGAGATTTGAAAATCAGGAAAAACTGTTTAGCGATGAGAGCGCTCTAAAGAACATGGAAAGGAAAGATTGGCAGGGCGCGAGTGTCAGTATTGTCGTTGTCGGTGAACTATTGCCCGAGCATCCCGAGAGGATGCATTTGCGAGAAAAAAGCCGGGCCCGGACAACAGTTGGCATATCGATGCGGCATCGAGGGAGCTGACTTTTTGTGTCGCGTAGAAGACATTCTTTGAGAAGATATCCGGGAGAAGACAAGATATTCTTTCACAAGAGTCGAAGGACGGGTTCACGTCGGGAAAGGAATAGTCTGCGTAGTCACCAAGGACAGCCAAGGACATTCCGTGGTCGCCATCGACGTTAACGTCGACGTCCTATTTTCGCCGTTCGGAGATTGGCGGAGTATGAATCCGTCGGCTTTGTTGTTACGAATTGGGAAGTTCCATAAATAAACACCGGGA
>JADNRV010000466.1:0-31670 GCA_015499995.1 Flammula alnicola | reverse complement strand
CTGTTGCTGATATTTTGCAGGGTCCTCGAGCTCAAATTGACCGCCAACTATACAAAGAAAACATGCAAAAGCTTTTGTTCGACTATCCGGGCCTTGACGTTCGTGCAGGAAGTGTGTTCGACTTAATATTCGACCCGGACTCAGATAACCCATGGGGGAAGGTTACTGGGGTTAAATTAGGTTAGTAAAGCTTTTTATTAGCTTTTTATTTCGGAATGGGCGCATATATTCACAGTCTGCCAGAAAATAAGGATATCATCCACTGTTCTCAGGTTGTTGTATGTACTGGAACGTTCTTGTCGGGAGAAATCCATATGGGTGATTACAGCTTTCTCTCGGAATGACTTGCTCTGAATACATTTAAATAGGATTGAAGCGATTTCCCGCTGGTAGGCTCGGCGATGCACCTTCAGTTGGTCTATCAGCGTCTCTAAATGCTGCCGGTTTCAAGCTTGGCCGGTTACAAACTGGAACTCCTGCACGACTTGACGGCAATACTATCGATTTCACTGGCTTGGAAAGGCAAGTCGGAGATACCGTGCCTGTGCCATTTAGTTTTTTGCATGACGCTGTAGATAATGCGGTAAGTTTCTTGGGCTAGTTGTCGCTGGAATTTCCTGACATCGCCAACAGGACAACCAAGTGTTCTGTTATCAGACCGCAACGACGCCTGAAACACATCAGATCGTGAAAGATAATATGCATCTTAGTGTCCACATTCAAGAGACACGGAAAGGTATTTGAATTTTTTGTCTGTCTTTTACTTGCCTGACATTTGTCGTGCTTTAGGGCCTCGGTACTGCCCCTCTCTCGAGGCAAAAATCATACGCTTCGGTAACAAAGCGAAACATACGGTTTGGCTCGAACCAGAAGGTTACGACTCCGGTATGCATTTAATATCCTGTTTCCTTGATCTATGTTTGCTAAGGAACGACTTAGATGTGATTTACCCCAATGGAATCTCTTGCAGCTTGCCAGAAGAAATTCAGGAGCCAATGATGAGGACCATTAGAGGACTTGAGAATGTCAAGATGGTTAGACCAGCGTATGGCGTGGAGTACGATTATATTGATCCAAGGGAACTTGGTCGTAAGTGTCTGCCTTCCTCATAGGTGGATATATTTGAATAATTTTTGTGCAACAGCTACATTGGAGACACATCGAGTCAAGGTAATAATAAATTTCAAGATGCAGACTTGTTACTCATCGCAGCCACCAGGGTCTATTTCTCGCAGGTCAAATCAATGGTAATATCCCTCATCGTGTCATGTGCCTCTCACTTACCGTTTGTGATATTAGGAACCACTGGATACGAAGAGGCAGCTGCCCAAGGAGTCGTGGCGGGTATCAACGCAGGTTTAGCAGCCTTAGGAAGACCGCCACTGTTGCTTTCCCGTGCAGATGGGTTCACGGGTGTGATGATAGATGACCTGATAGTAAAGGGCGCAGAGGAACCCTGTGCGTATGTTTTTGGGGCTCTCTGTCATCATTCCACTCAATTAATCTGTCGTAGATCGCATGTTTACTTCTCGATCAGAGTATCGGATGAGCATCCGGAGCGATAACGCTGACTTGAGGCTGACAGAAAAAGGTTGGCACTTCTGTTAGCTACATTGCAGCGAAGTTCAGATTTAAGACGTTTCTCCTCAGGTCGTCTGGCCGGTGCTGTGTCTGACGACAGATGGGTCAAGTTTGACAGGTCAAGGCGTGCGATGTCTGATATGAAGAAACTCCTGAAATCGACCTCGTTAAGCCCGCAAGCTTGGGCAAATCAAGGCATCACTGTCCAATACGATGGCATTGCTCGAAGGTCAGTCGATTGATCAAATAGGAATGGCAATGACTGAAGCCCTTAATCTCAGCGCCTTCGAAATATTGCGCTATCCTGGGATCACAACCGCTCACCTGATGAACTTGGTACCGAGCCTCAAGGAGATCCACCCTCATATTCTGACGTGGATTGACATTGACGGTAAGACAAGTAACTGTATCTGCGTCGCCTTCTCTGACACATTCTCTTTGGGCGCTAGGCCAATATGATGCACACTTGGCACGGCAAGAAGCCGACGTGCGGGCGTTTAACGAAGACGAGTCGCTTATCCTTGACCCGAAGATGGACTACTCCTCTGTTCTGGGCTTGAGCTCTGAAGTAATAGAGAAATTACGCCTCGTCAAACCTACGACAATCGTACGTCGATGCTTAAATTCTTCTGAGCGGTACTAATCTTCGTCTTGCAATAAAAGGGTGCTGCGAAAAGGATAGAGGGCATGACTCCGACATCCTTGGTTTCTCTGTTAAGGCATGCCAAGCGGACGTGGAGTCAGAGCCAGCGCCTATCCACTGCTGAAATTTGATGTCAAAAGTGTAAGCAATGCAGTCTTAGACATCGAAGCAATCACTGCCTACATTCGAGCAGTGTTTTGGCATCTCGAAGAGGCGGTACTATTTTGAGCAAGCCTAAACTCGATGCATGAGTTTCTCTTGTCGCGCTCTCTTCCTTCTGGCGGGCAATGCGCTACCTCATTAAAGTCGGGTGTCTTTGTAAACCGCCCTGAGCTCCTGCCATGTAATTACCTTGCTCACGGATTTTTTAAAATATGTTATTTACCCTCAAAATGTCTCTACTCTAGATGAAACCCATCTATAAGTAATGATGTACCTTACGGGTTGGGTTTTCGTCGTCCGATTTCCTGCTGAAACCTGAATACAGTACATTTAGGTATATTAACATAAATACAAGCACTATGGTATATCTTCTGAAATTATTAGAATGGTCCAAATCGCAACTTGCAAAGCGCTGCTCGGTCAAAGCTCGAAAACCTGAGCCGCGAAACAGGAGTCCTCGTTAGGTCCTGACTGGAGCATTGATGCATGTTGTTACTCACATAGGCTTTCTGACCCGATTTTGCATCTGCCAGTCGTTCCTCTAAAAGGATTGCCGCCTTACTTTTCCAGTCCGTTTCCATGAGCCTTCTCAAACGCTCTTGCACCGCTCTTTCTGTCATATGGTTTGGGATGAAACTGGAATCCGAGTGATAGAACATCCCGATGTCAGCGCAGTCATATAGCAATTGCCTGGATGGAAAATGAACCTCGGAATCTCGGTCCTCGAAGCAGTTTTGATAGCCTCGATGAAGCCGTCCCAATCTTTTGCATGGACGTTGTAAATGAAGCTGGGAAAGAGGATGAACAGACGAAGTGAGCACCTTTTTGAGACATGCTTACGGAGGCTCGAATTGGTTTAATGAAGGATGTTGAGTATACCAGGACGACTTATCCCAAGGGTCCTTTGTATTCCATCTCAGAATCTAAATGGAATCGTTGCTTGCGTGAATAAATGAACAGAAGGTTGAACATAGCTGGTGGGCTTACTGGGTTAATGAACGGCACTCCTTGACAAAGGGCATTGTACGGAGATGGGCTCCACCACGGACTTCCAACACCGATCATGACCCTGCTCATCCTGACCTGTCGTGTAAACTCTGTCTGGTCTAAGCGCCCAAAGTTAATAACGCCGTGGTCTCGATCTTCGATGTCCGTCATCAAGCCTTTAAGATCGGGGTTCCACCCGCCGTAGTGCTGGTCCACTTGCCATCCCCCGACAAAGTTCATACCGAGTTCTTCCGATGCGAGGGCAAAGTATGAGCGGTTCCACGCAAAGTTGTCGTTGTATACATATGTGAGTTGCTTCATGAGCATCCAGATCTGACGAGAGCGGTCTGCCAGTCGAACGGGTGGTATTTTCTGGCAGTCTTCTTCAATGGAATATCTGAGGAACGACCAAGTATAAGACCCTACATTGGTGGATCGGACGCTGTGTAAATGACTGACCCGATGTACTGTATCGGACTTTCGTCCTCACTTTGAACACGGGGGTCTGGATTGGCGGAAAGAATCCATTTGCCCTTCATGAGCGATGCGTGGAAGTGCCCACCATGGGACGCGAAAAACTCAAAGTCGAAAATCTTCCATGCTGGTATGCCCGTTGGATTTGTAGGCCCTTTCACGCATTTTGGGTCTTGATGACATTCGCCTGCTTTAATTGCGAATGACCACCTACAGCGAATTGACCAAGACGAACATTACACGGGTAGACAACTCACTCTCACTAAGTCAGGAAACATGCGATACTGCTGCAGCGCCTCATCTGAAATGCAGAAATGAAATGTAGTTCGAAAACTACTTCGAACAATGCAGACATTATAACTCACCAAAACTGTTTGCAAAGAGAGTGGTGTAGCCAAGAGCACGTAGGTTTCTATACTTGCGTATAAGGTGTGGGTCTCGAGCACAAACAACATACGTATGGTTGAGTACTTACAACAGACAATGCCCTAGGACACGAGAATTTAATATGAAAGAGATGTGGTACACCTTTTAACTTACGCACCAAACACCCTCTCCTCCTCGCCAACTGCGAACTACAGCCTCCTCGAACCAATGGGCAGCCAATAGGGCGACCTTTTGCTGATTCGGACCACAATTCTCAATCGCCAGACATATATGCAACTCTCTCAAACTTTGTGCGTTCCATTCATGATAATCCCGCCGTTGAGGATCGAGTGGAGGGAAATATTTCGTTATACGTGAGGGTGCTAGTGTGTATCCGATAGATTGGAATGCGGCTTCTGCGCCAATTCTGGCCCCCAGTGCGCTCTGGCTCCTCTTTGAAAATCCGAAGACGCTATACAGAAAGGCAGCTGAGATGAAAATCACAATGACCTTCACATAGACAGAGTTCTTTGAGATGATCATGGGAAGTGTGGATCACGGAGTATCTTGGAGATGAGCTAGATATGTTGCAAACGATCTTGCCAGCGATCACAATGCGATGGGTGATGTTTTCACCAAGCATGAAAGAGCACGGAAAATACATAATTGAACCGAGTGTCCTGTCAGACAGGCCCTGAAAGTCCCCCCTGATAATGAAATGATTTGATAGGGTTTATTGGGCAGATTAGATCTTCCTTTTTGGTCACGGTTTCCAAGTTCCAACGGTGAGCTTTTGGACTTCAAGTTGGACTTTTCTCTCAAGTTTAGGCGGGAGTAATTATGCAGTGTGTAGTTCACCTTTCATCGAGCGTCCTGGTATTAACCTTGCAAGCAGATGTTATATGTGCTGTGGGCCAAGGGGGTTCCATGTAGGTGACTAAGAATCTAAAAACACACCTTACTCGGTCAACTAGCGCAGTTAGATCGGTTAACGAACCGCTGTCAGCTTATCCGACGACAGTTCCTCCTCGAGGACTATCATGTCACGCACGGCTGGAGAGCATTGCGAGGCTTGCGCAAAACATGTTCAGGGAACTATAGGCTGCTCTAATCCTACGAGTTGTGAGCGATGTTTACCGCCTGGACAGTTGCTGAAGACCTGTGCCTCCTGCAAGACTGTTCGCTACTGTGTGCGTCGCATGATCTTACCTGCTTGGTAGACTAAATTTCTCACACTCGCTTTCGATTATCCAGAGCAAGGCCTGTCAGAAGGCTCATTGGCCCGAGCACAAGATATGTTGCAGAACAAATAGCGCGGTACGAAATGTGCGCAAAAGTCTCGGCGACGAGGTTGAGGCCAAGCATAAGTCCTTCGTCAAGTGGTGCGACAATGCCAGGTCCTATGCGGCTGGGGCTGCTATCAGTGCTCTTGGGATCCTAGAAGACTGGAAACGAATAGGTGAGGACATCCAATCTCGTACTTAGACTTTACTCATTTTATGCTCAAGACACCCACGTTTTCCTCGTCGAGGTCAAAACCGTGGCCATTACTCCAGAAAACGCGTCTCTTGGTGGTTCTCGGAAGTCCCGCTTTAATTACAGACATTCTCTCAAATCTGCACGGTGTGCTTCCATGGAGGAGATACACTCTCTTTTCGACTGGAGATACAAAGCTGGTCCTGATCTAGTTGAGTTTATGATGGCCCATCGTCCGGGTTTGATGCGGATGCTGTTCCTTGACCCCAGTCTTCCCAAGCCACTTGATCATTATACTGCACCGATCGACCTCACGGTCGCGAATCTTCTTCCATACAACCCTAACTGGTCAGCAGAGCTCACTTACACATTGAACGAACATTTGCCAATGCTGGACAGCAGAACTCACGGTGGGCGGAGGTAGGAATAGGGAGCACGTCCGGACTGTTGTAATTCAGATTTTACCACCGGCAGGGAATTTCGAACACACCCCCATAATTGTATTACTTGTATTATTGCTCTTCGCAATTGATTTGTGGAAGGATATCATATTGGTCAAGTTATGCTCCAAATGCAGCTTGAAACGACCAGACAGGACATATTAAACGTTCTCGTAGAAAACTGGCACTTGGTCATAACTTAAACTAGCATAGCGAGGTACGGCCATCTCGAAGGTGAGGAAAGTCACAGAACGCGATTAGAATTCGCTGAGATTCTACACTTACTTACGAGACTCAAAAAGACATTTCAATTGATCGCGATATGTACCGGTTCTACAGTAATTCATTGGCGAGATGAAACCAAGACGGGAGGTGCTACGAGTCCGGTGGGTCATGCAAATTTTCTGAGAAACATAACACATAAACCATTATTGAAATGTTCGATGTTACTATAAAAGATATCATGAACAGACTTGGTAGTCGATGAAGAGAGGAGGATGCCAACTGTGGGCCTGAAGAAGACGGTGCTCTTCGTGGTGGCCATGACGAAGTTCAGCTGGGGCGTTTATGGCATTCCAGTTTCAGTTTCAGGAGCAAAGGATGGAGCTGGGACTGCCCAAATAGATTCGATACTCACGTTTCATAAGTTGGGTTTACAAACTGTAGTTAAAACGGTGTCAATCCTCTACCTGGACCTGGACGTCCCCCTAATCTTCGCGCGCAGTTCTCACCAACATATCAATCCTTTCCTGGTCTGCATCGACAAATCGCTGAGGACGTTCAATCTGGATCGCCTCTTTATTCCTGAAGACAAAAATCATGGATCTGTCTTCTCGGTACAACCGATCAATATCCTCTAGGTGGCGATTAGCAGTTTCAGGGTATACAAGCCAAATAAGCTGCAGACAATCGAGATATGAGCAGAAGAGAAGCAAACAATAATGAACAGGTCCTCGTACCGGAACAAAGATAGCATTAAAGACGACCCAAATCAAGTAGAAACGCCAACCTAAATTCGCGATTCCCAGAGGTGTGATTTGTACCACGATATAGTTCGATATCCTACCATCAAGGCACATCTTTGTAGTAAAATGTAAGGGCAGAACAAGAGAACGCACCAGTTCGATGCAGTGCCCACGGCAGCACCTTTCGTTCGCATGGATAAGCTATTAATTTCTGTTGGATATAACCAAGGCACTCCCTATGAGACACACGTAAATATATGCGCATCCTCTTCAGTGTAAAATGCCCTACCTGCCAACATATTCCAAAAAACACGTAGTAGAGGAAGAAAAATGCAGTCGCGCCCACACCGAATTTGGTACCATTCGTAGGATCATTCGCCTGTGAGAGAAGACCCGAGATAAAGATATAGCAGATACATTGACCGGCTGCGCCCCACATCATGAGTTTTCTTCTTCCAGCTTTCTCGATAAGCAGGAGGCCGGCGAAAGAGAAGAAAAGGTAAGATACTGAGTTGCAAGCGGCGAGAAGTCGAGCTAGGTTATTTGAAAGGCCAACAGAGTTCTGCAGAACCAGAGGGAGACTATACAGATCTATGTCAGTTTCGTTCTTGTATGACAGTATATTTTACTTACTAATAGCTTGTGACATTAATGCCTACCAATTGTTGCATCCATTGCGTGCCTGTTTGGGAAGACCGAAGTTCAGGTACAATGCAGCCATAGGATGAGTCCATTTTAACGTTACCTGCACCAAGGAGCAACCTTTGAATCATACCGGTATCTCCGGTACGTCCTTTTAGGATATCCCCCAACTAGGCGCGGTCTCTTGTTCAATCCTCACAGCCTCCAAGATCTCATCTCTTTGATTGATGATATATTCGTCCTTTGCCGTCGCATGAGAACCCTCGAGTGCGACGAGGATACGAACACCTTCTTCATGATGACCGTGAGCAAGTAGCCAGCGAGGACTCTCTGGAAGCCAGGGGATAGTCGAGAGCAAGATGAGGGAGAAGACCAGCTGAAAAGCGATTGGAAATCTCCAAGCCACACTTCCGGACCCAAAACTGAGTCCATATGTCATCCAATTGCTTAGAGAAAATCCAGCAATATTCATTCTAATATACAAAGAAATAAGGTAAGAAGGCGAGAATTCAAGGAGTATAGACGATTGTTTTACATACATCATTTCAAACACCACAAGTTTTCCTCTCCAAGCGGGTTTAGAGGTCTCGCTTTGCCAGACTGGCGCAGTGGCCGTATTGATACTTTAATGCGGCCAGAGTCAGTCAGCCTAAAAAAAACACCCGCGAATGATTCCACATACCCATTACCAAGACCTTCGGCACCATCAAGTCGTCAGCTCTGTATCATGTAGAGGGTACGCTCACCTGTTATCAGACGAGCAACGATCATCTGCGCAACCGTGAACGAACACGTCTGCAGAATCGCGCCAATAGACATAATGACAACGCCAATCATGAAAGTTTTCTTGCGGCCAAGATTTTCTCCAAAAATGAAGGTGGATATGGCACCAAAGAAACTGCGAGGGTCTTCTCATCAAGCACTGCCCAGCAATGTGGCATGAATTAGAAAGACGCACCATCCAATGTCATACAATGAGACGATCGTTCCTTGAAGGTTTGGACCAGGGTTTCCCATCGTCTCCAGAAAATCTGGAGTGACGATAATGCCGCCAAAAACACCCTGATCATAGCCTGTGCTTTCTCATGAGGCAAGCGAAACCTGCAAAACAATTGATCTCGTACCAAACAGAGTCATTGCGGTTGTACAAGCTACAGTCACCCATACGTTGAGCTTCGTGCCCGTCATACCAAAGTACGGTTCTCCTTTGCTGTTTCCCATAATTCCAAAGAAATTCGAGGCACTGATTATCAGAGGATAGAACTAGGGGACAATACGACGAAGACGGCGCATACATGGCTTCATCTCGGGGCTCCAACCTCGTGTAAGCGTAGAAGGACCTTGACGTAGAAGCCATTCAGATACCGGAATAGACTTCTCCTCCCCAAGAGCATGTGTAAATGGAGAATAAAACTGTTCCAATAATGAGCTTCCTGCACCATAACGCAGTTGCTTGACTTACATTATTTAATTGTGCAATAAGTGCGCCTATTGATACACTGTCATACACCCCAGATGTCACTCAGCGAACGAGAATGTTCAATCTGAGCGTCGTGGTACGAGCTTGGGGTGGGAACTTGGTGCGAACCACTCGCCGGTAACCGGCCCGGTGGAGCATACGTTGGTCGCGTGACAATTGGTTGAGGCAAACCCCAAGAAATTCAAGTTGACAAGATTCATCTATGCATATATCCGTGAAGCAAACGATATTTTCATTATTCGTCGTTATGTATTCCAAACACGCATTAATAGCGACCTGCAAGGACGACCCGGTGAGCGTACCAATAAATAAGCCAAGGGGAAAAAATAAAGAGTCGATGTAAAAAAGATAAGAACACGGAAAAACAGAATTTGATATAAAAAATGGCCATGCATAAAAAGACGAAAACACAATTAGAGCAAGGAGGGACCGGGTGTTAGGGAATACGTGCGCGGTCCGTAGTATTTGGGTTAGAAGCAGTCGGACGAGAAGGGGGTGACGCAGATGTCGATAATCATAATTTGAGCTCAGTCAGGACCCGCCTAGCCAGCATTTGATATTGCCAACCATCTCCACCTGCGCGTCGGAACTGAATGCCGTGCAGGGGCAGCCAAGGTACCTAAAGAAAGAAAGACATGAGCCGAGAAAAGCCGCAAAGGAAGACAAATTGAGCATTACCTTTACGATGTTAATCTCGAAGCGTACACTCAGGCTGTTGTTGCCCATAGTCTCAAACAGTTCACGGTCCACCTCTCCTGTTGGAAGAGGACTGGGACTACGTCGTAGTGGGGATGGGGGTCGAGTACCAAAATCGCGTGGGATGGGTGGCAACACCTTGCCTTTATTAGAGATAGCAGGGGAATGGGATCGTGGAGGAGCGCCTTCGTGGTCAGCGTCAGGTGATGGAGGAGACAACCCGTTGGTTTGCACCTGTGCTTCGGGTGTTGCGATGACGGTGTGATTGGACGAGACGTTGAAGAAGGACGATGAACCGCTGCTTGCTGTCGTCATCAATGTCCCACCGGAAGGGCGACTGGAGACCTCTTTTTCCTTTTCCTTTTCCTTCTCCTTATCCATGGACTGATCCCGTTCTTTGCCCTTGTCGCGTTTCATCCCGAAGGAAAGCTTAGAGGCTTTCTTAACAATGGACGGCCGGCTGTGGACTGGCGTCATGGGCGATGTATCACCTGATGTGAAGGACAATTGTTGATTGTGCTGAGTGTTTCTAATGGTCTCTGCGTCGACTGTGGAGATGTCGATAGAAGGTAGATGTATGCACTCGAATCCGCCCTTAGTTTCCCGATACTGGACCTGCATCCTATCAAGAACACGCCGGATATCAGCCTTGATGACCGCGGGGGGTTTTGTGGATGTTGTGGCCACACTGCACAAAAAAAAAGAACATCAGCGGTAGTCCACGATCCAGAGATAAGAAGTTCGCACCTAAAGAGCCCCTTCAAGAACACAGGCTTGAAATCCTTCTCACTAGTATGCCGCTCATCTTCCTCCTTGAAAGTCTCCTCAACACCCTCCTCACCCCCACCGTAATGCTGCATGTCGTTCGCTTCCTCCTCCTCTCTCTTCTCCGTCATGTCAGGTTCAGGCTCAGCCTTCGAGAACAAACGTTCAGCAAGAGGCCTTCCAGACCCACTGCTGTAACCAGTCGAAGGTCGCCGATGTCGGCCAATGGTGCCTCCAGGAGAATTACCAACGAGAGCGGCGCCGGTACTGCTCCGCCTCTCATGCCTGTTCGACCGTCCTTGTGGATCAAGGATCGTTGCTGCCCGTCGATGAACATTGCCAATGGGTTGGCTGAAGCTCTGCGAGAGAGTTTGAGTTGCAGCTGGAGTCGTCGGAGCTGGGGCACTCTCCTCCGCCGCCGCAAGATGTGACGACTTCTCATCGAAAGTGCCAGGGGCCGACTTCGAATCAGCAGACGGTCTTGGTGATGGTGAAAGGCCTCCAAGTATCGTACCCCGCTTTCCGGACACTGTTCCATGCCTCCGGGTGTCATCTGAACGCCCTCCAACCAGCATACTCCCGAATTTGCGCACGAGAGTCGCGCCAGATGAGAATGGCGAACTATGCTCGTGGTGTTTGTCTTTCTCGGCATCTTCATCCACATTCTCTGGGAAGCTGGTTATCTCAGGCCCGACAGTCTTGGGTGTCTCCGGAATGCGATTAATCCCTTGTTCATCGACAGTCTCTCCACCTCCAAACATACCACCCCACCCACGAGCAAGTGCAGTAGGTCGTTGGCTCATGCTGTGACTCCTACGGTGCGTACTAGGGGGTGGTGCTCGCGGAAGGTTGCGTTTGGGTCCCAATGCGCCCTGATCGATTTCGATGTGCTGTCTCGCTTGTGCAGAGGGTGATGGAGGTGGCAGGCCAGGATCTCGAGCACGCGGTTGTGCAAACGCGGGCGAGGTAGGCGAAGGGGCGGCGGTGTTGTCATACGACATCCCTGAATAATGTGAGGTTTCTGGAGCAGGAAGCCTAGGCAGTGGCATACTGTAATCTGCTTTCGCTTTAGCTGACGGAAGAGGTTCCTTCCTTGGACTGACGGGGGCCGTGTAGTGAGGTTGAGCAGTCGCCGTGTACTGTTGCTGCCGCATTGACGCGTCCTCCACAGGGGTCGGCATGCTGAGAGCGCTGGCGTTCGCGGGTTCGCCCGCAATCGATAGTTGAGAGCTGGCGAATTGGCCAGGGGGGTAAACACGATCGCGTTCCAATTTCTCGCGCGCAAGGTAATACATTGAAATCAAAGGGTGGAAGCCTTTTGTCGGGTCCAATGGCTCGCGGTTAGGATCTGAAAACGACGGATGAGCGAGATGATGCTGAGAATTGGGGGGTGAATGACTAAGTGGGCTCCCTGGAGGTGACGACGCTGGTGAAAACAGCTTGCGTCTGTAGTAATCGAATCCTGAAAATCGGCGAGACTTTTTGGGTGCGGCGGCAGGGTCGGTTTTGCCGCCGGTGCTATCGAAGGAGATAGCAAGGCTGGAATTTGAGACGGACTCGCCCCAGCGAGAACCGTTGCCGTTCAGGTTGTTCATGCTTCGTTTTCGTTCCCAGTACTGGACGGCGCGGATATACGCATCTGATTCGAGGATGTGGATAAGTTTCCGTTCAATTTCGTCTTCCGTTCCGAACTCGAAGCCCGTCATGCCCTTGATCACTTGGCGATCAAGTTCATCCACGCGAAGAGGCTCGCGATGTACCATATGAATGGCCGGGGGTCCCATGAACCCGCGAACCATCCATGGGTGGCTCATGACTTCGGGAAGAGAAGCACGATTGGCGGGATTCGTGACCAACATCCGCGACAGAAGGTGTTTGCACTCTAGAAAACCGGGTTCAGTAGGTTGGTAATATGGAAAGTAAAGAAATTACCGGCACTTAGCCAGACTGGATATTCGACAAGACCGCGTTTGATCTTCGCGTGCAGTGCTGGCATGCTCTGATCATCGAACGGTACCTTTCCACACACCAACACATAAAGGACGACTCCAAAACTCCAAACATCCACCTCCGGGCCGGTATACACTCGAGCGTTGAGCAACTCAGGGGCCGCAAAGTACAGAGACCCGCAGAAAGTGGATAGATGAGCTGCTGGGTCGTAAAGGTTGGACAGACCAAAGTCGATAATCTTGATATTTCCCGTCTGAGAGATGAGAATGTTCTCGATTTTGAGGTCTAAACATAGGGCAAGTAATGTCAGGAAATAGGGTTTCATGGCTGCGGACAAATCGATTTACCTCGATGAACCACATTATTCAGGTGGCAATATTCCAATGCACTTCCGATTTGTCTAGCAAATTTTCTGGCCACGCGCTCCCGCAGCCGCCCATGACTAATGATGTAGTCCAGCATTTGCCCTCCGTTGACATACTCGAATACCATGTAATAGTGATGTTGATGTATGATCATCTCTCGCATTCCACAGATGTATGGGTGGTACAGAAGCATTGAGAGAGCAGCTTCACGAAGAGTTCGGATCTCTTTGGAGGCATCCCGTGAGGCCTGACGTGTTGCCGAGTCGTTGGTGGCATTGCCATTTGTCTGAGGCGGAGGATTTGGGTGGACGCGGGGAAGAATTTTGACAGCAAGCTAGAAGAATCCAAAGAAATCAGTGACGAGAAGCCTCCAAGAAGGAACACGGCATGCAAATACCTTCTCTCCGGTGCTGTTATGGGTGGCAAGCTTAACCTTACCCATACTGCCTGCTCCTAAGGTTTTACTGAGAGTGTAGTCACCCAGGATCCTATTCGACCTGCTGGATCTTCCTGTCGTGCTGCTGTGCTCATCTCTGGTTCGCCGTCGCTCTCTGTTTTCATCAGTGGGGGGTTGAGACCGTTCCCGTGTCTCCAACGAACTAGTGTTGGAGGCGGCGTTGGCAGGAACGACAGGGGCGTTCGTGGCATACGCTTGGGGTGGCATCGAAACAGGACGTGGACGATGTGAGTTCGGGGTTGAGCCCCTTGGAGCCGGCACTGTGATAGTTGTATTGTAGGTGGGTGTTGATGGGTGTTGCTGGCTCTGAGGATGCGGTGGCTGCGAAATGGCCATATCGAACTCGTGTCCACCGATCATGCCTCCATGAGATGGTGTTACGTGTCCTGCGACGGCATCTTCAGGAACCTGGTTGAGCTGCGGGGCAAGTGCTGTCGGGTAGGTCGTCATATCGTTTCGCGAGTGCGCGACAAGAGCGATTGGGGGTGTTTCTTGTTTTCAAGAAGCCTGTGCACCGCAACGAATGTCGGACGAGAAGAAGAGGTGGGCGCTGTACTTGCGACGCCGCAGAAAAGAGTGGACGAGTCGAGCTCAAAAGGTGGAGGTCAACGTCAGGATCCAGGTCAACTCCATAGCTCAATTCTTTCCATATTGTGTGTGGGATTTACTTTCGGTCCCAGCGGGCGGCCCTGGCTACTAATTTGTAAATACACCCCCCGGCACCCTTCACACTCCAGTCTGCGAATCCACAACGCTTTGCCATTCGACAAAAAGGAGAGGCGTAGTTGGGTTTATGGCAAATTCTTAAGTGATCTCAGCTGCTGTTCTTCTGACTTGTACAACTTGAACTAGTCTGTCGGTCAAGAGTCGATCAATTGATCTCACATACGCCGCTTCAATCCGTGAAGTCGCCGGCGGTGGAGTTAAACCGCAACCTAAACACAAAAAACCGCGAATCGAATCGCTCGGAAAAGCATCCGACAAAGAAGAATCTAAACCGCATTTCGTCGCATACTGAGGGCTCAAGGAAGGGCAAAGAAAGGGCGTGATAAGCATAGACTGTCCTGTGTCATGATACATTTTTGACGTTACGTTGCACAGCCTTTCCACGAACGTCATAAGCAACGAAAGCAGTACTAACCTAATTGTGCCAATGAGTATAACTGCAGTCATGGAAAGCAAGTCTATCTCACCAGGGGAAGAGAAAACAGGCGAACCATGCAGCGGAGGAATATTCCACGGTCATTGACATTAAAACAATCAGACTAACACTCATTTTCACCACCGACCAGCGTCCAAGAACAACGATGAAACGAATAAAAAGAGGAGGGCGGTAAGATACAAAGATACAGCGTTGCGACGTCGACTAAGCCATGGTCATTGCAATTTCGACTTCACAGGCAGCCACTTCACTGGGTGTCGGTTGAACATAGGCCATGGAGGAAGGAGCAACTAATGGTACCTATGAGCACAATGACGCTGAAAGGGGAAGAACGCAATAACTCGGACTCACCAATGCCAACCCCAACGTCGATGCACCCATAATGCCAAAGGTTAGGCGGAGATCCTGCAGAGCAAATCCTACGCCAAACGCAAAAACCTAGACAACAAAGAGATGAGCCAATATAATTAACTACAATAAGAACGTCTCCAGCTGCATAATGGAGCGCAAGATAGCGGCGAAGGATATGCGTTCGGGGCACCGTTCAGACTACGCATCCCGCCAGACCGTGGTCAAGTGAGAAAGAAACTCACTGCTGACGCGGCGAGAACCACCCTCGCAACCAAGTCAACGAGAGATTGACCTGCAAAATCCTGTTTCCAAATAAATAAGAATTTCCTTCCAGCAAAATGCCTCAACCTAAAACTCACGATCTTCCCCTCCGTGATTTCTTGTAGGAACGTGCTCATGGTTGTAAAAAGCCCTGTTTCGGTACACTTCACAGCGTGAATTCGGAGAGATTGGCTCTGTGCTTCAGAAATTGCGCGAGCGACAATGTATTCCTTGTTAGAAGTCTTGGAGAGTTCGAGTATCAGCGACGTGTCGAAAGCATTTACGGTCACGTGCGCAATTATGCGACAATATACATGGTCCGGACCGCTGTTCCCGCTGCAGATCGCCCACCATCCAACTTCCAGCCAATTTTATTCTCAATTCTCAATCCAGCTAGTCCGGCTAACGTCCCGCTCACAGTAGTGTTCACTATCACGACGAGCTGACGAGGTAGTGGATTGCTATTACCTGAGTTACTTATGTAACGTAGTCAGCCAATTTAAATTCTCAATTCCCAAGGTGTATTTCAGAAAATAACATTCGAAGGTGTCTCAAGTATAAAGTATCTTCATAGGAAATTTATGAATTGATACACAGAGTTACAAGAGATACTACGGGGAAGAAGCGAGGACTGATACTACGATAAAGCGATGAGAACACATATAACTGAACAGATCCAGACGAGAAAAGAGAATAACCAAACAAACTGAGATCATTAATTGATAAACCGAAAGCGTAGCTTCAACTTTAGCCTCTGGAAGACGGACGACTCGTTGATTTGTAGTCGGGATTCAAGGGAAGAGGTGGCAGGCCAGATTTGCGCTATGATGCAGTCAACATGAGAATACGAGGGAAAGTGAGATAAGACGAACGCGAAGCGTATATTGGCAAATTAAAAATCCATCCTTGCCCTTCCCCATATATGCCTGAGAAGTTATCAATGAGTTGAGCTCAAAGAAAGGATAGAAAATGGCAAACATTCTCGACAATATACAATCCATCATAACGATATCTGGAGATTGGCATGTTAGATAGATGAGGCATAATTAGGGGAGGAAATAAGGACATACCCTCGGGCTGGTGCATACTTCGATTTGGGATTAGGTCCTCTAACGACTCGGACTGGCCTCTTTGTCTCCGCCGATTTCTAGCATAGTTCAACATGAGCCCTGTATGCACAGAGATGGCGTATGGGAAATGTTACGAACCTTTAGGGCAAAATTGTCAGGGTGTTCAAAGGTTTGATCAGCGACTTGACGTCCACCCTATGAAAAGAAAACGTGAGCCTGTCGTAACCACTATACGCAGGGCTTATGTATTCACCGAGTGGGAATTTGTTTGGCCTCCTACACGCAAAAACACATTAAATGAAATTATAAGGATGAGGAGTGGCTCAATGGCATTTACCTGTGCCGGTGTAGGTGCTACCAATATAAGTATACACATGTGAGCGGGAGATGTCATGAAATAAATAACAAGAAACGCACATGAACTCTCCCTTATCTTCGTCATCCACGTAGCCTCTTGAAACGCAAATAGAGTACGCTCCATTCTTTTCCGATCCAGAAATCCCAGCTACGGTTTGAGCGTGAACACCCTTCGAACAACATTCTTTCCTGTATGAAAAGAAGGGCAGTGGAGGGATGATTAACAGCATAATCACAACAATTATGAGTAGATCCGTCCACAATTCAGGCAACATACCTGTTGTAATATGTGGTTCCAACCGGATTTCCTGATATCTCTCCAAAACGCGGGCTGACTTCTAGACTAGTTAACTCCTTGTTGTAGAGTGTTTCGTCTGCCATCATGAGCTTGCGCCTGAAACCATCATGATATCAGATTAAGTGGCCAAAAAACACGCGTTAGAGGGGCAATACTTACAGTCGTTCTGTCATGGTGGTGGTTAGAGGTAAAGCTTTAAGTCTGAAAGAAAGGGCTTTGTTGTGCACATGGACGCGTCCTAATTAACTGAACCTTTGATAAGCTTTGATCGTGACATTGATTGAGTTGGGATGACTAAGAGTCTTTATGTAATTATGTAAATACTTCCCACGGTATCCAACAGTAATCTTTTGTAGATCTCTCTGTATTACATATACCTCTGCTCTTTACTCTACAATCACTGTTTTATTTGAAGTCAATATCGCGCCATGGAACCAGGAACATCATCCACTGCAAAAAAGGGCAAGAAACCCATGGCGATTATCACGATAGGCATGGCAGGTGCGGGGAAATCCACCTTCGTGCAACGTCTCAACTCGTATCTGCGCTCGCTCGAACCCCCCTCGCCTCCATATATCCTCAACCTCGACCCAGCGGTGACCTACGTCCCATACGAACCTAACATAGACATTAGAGACACTGTGAATTACCAGGAGGTCATGAAGCAGTTCGTATCTGGTCTGTTGCGGCTGAATGAACCCCAATTGAGCTCCATGCAAGGTACAACCTAGGCCCCAACGGCGGTATCCTCACCGCCCTCAATCTATTCACGACGAAATTCGATCAAGTGCTGAGTTTGGTGGAGCAAAGAGCGGACAGCGTTGAGTAAAACATCTTGGTTTTTAGCGCCTGCCTTCGATTTACTGACACTGCTGTCTTTCTCTAGTTATGTGGTCCTTGACACACCAGGTCAGATCGAGATCTTTACATGGTCAGCGTCTGGTGCTATCATCACCGATGCTATTGCATCTTCACTGCCAACGGTCGTTGCGTACATAATCGATACCCCGCGGACGACAGCTCCTGCCACTTTCATGTCTAATATGCTCTATGCGTGCAGGTAAGATGTCATTTCTCTTTCTGTCTGTTACGGAATATCGACAAGCTGGGCTTTGGAGTGTCGAGGCTTGAGAAATCTGTCCACTTGCGGTTTTAACTTTGTAGAAGTTGGACTTCTGCCGTAACGATCTGTTGGTGGACATATGGTGTCGCTCAAAGCCCCGATGCATGTTCTCCATGACCCGTTTTGTTGGTCCACCACATTAACTCCGAATACAGAGCTGACAAAAGTAATATTTAGCATCCTTTACAAAACAAAACTTCCTTTCATCTTGGTGTTCAACAAGACTGATGTCCAGCCCCACAATTTCGCTCTGGAATGGATGTCGGATTTCGAAGAGTTTCAAGCCGCGTTGGCCTCGCACGATGGGGCAAGAGATTCTGAAGGAGAGCCAACCTATATGAACAGCCTCATGAACAGTATGAGCCTAGTCTTGGACGAATTCTATAAAAACTTGAAGGTAAGGCTTTTTGTGCATGCTTTCTTCAACGATGCTCATATATGCAGACGGTTGGCGTGTCGAGCATGACCGGAGATGGTTTTAAAGAGTTCCTAGAAGCCGTCGAAGGCTCTCGCGAGGAATACGAAAAGTATATAGCATCTTGGCGTATCTCTGCGAAACTGACAAAATGCTTCTATAGTGAATATCTTCCAGAACTTCAGCGCGCTCGAGAACAGCGAGAGAAGACGCTGCAGCGGGCCAAGGACGAGGCCAAGGCGGACTCGATGAATCGCGTCATGCGAGACCTGGCTATTGACCGCGAAAAAAATCCAGCGGGGGCACTCGCTGATCGATGGGACCCCGAGGAAGAATTTGATGGAGATGACGATGATGTGGATATTAATATCATTGATCGATGTGAGTGCATCCTTATGAAGGTGTCCTTTGAACGCGAATGCTCATCTCATTTTCTTTCAGCGGAAGAGAGGGGTCCTGGGGAATATATCGATGTCACCCGCGCTCGACGACATGAGTCAGAGAACATAAATTGGCCAAGGCCGGGTTAAGGAAGACACGAAAGTAAGTTGCATCTCTTGCATTCATCCTGTCGATGGCCCACTAAGCGCTTCTGCTTTACTTAAAAGTTAAATGTATTTCGCCGGTGCTTTTGTAATCTACTAGGTGTATTTTATGTCCTGACTTCATGGCATCATTCGTGCTCCCTGTCATCGCAACTTGCTTTATCCTTGGTTGATGGGCGAAATCGTTGCCATTGTCAGAGGCCAGAACCTATTTTTTAAAAATTCTGGAGCTGACAGTGTCAATGACTTGAGTTGATTCCGAGACAGGGCCCTTGCGATAGCCGGCTGATAAGGGGCGACCCGCGTTGGTTTTGCTCCATTTTTCAACTCATCCTGAGAATCAATCTGTCCAGGTGGGATACGAAATGGAACTGTGGTGTGAAAAGCCAGGTTGACGGGAAGGTTTTGTTATATAGAGTTGCGCTCAAGCGTTAAAACTTAAGCTTTTCCCTCTTAATGCCCTTACATATTTAGTCAACGCAAAGATTAGTATGCAGCGGCGCAGCGCGGGGTAACCAGGTCATTAACCTCATCATTCCTTTGTGTGCATTCATGTCAGGCTGAAATTCGGGAACGCGGCATGTGGCTGTGCAGTAGCATGATCATTGACATACAAAAGCAATTTATTTCTGTTTCAGTGTCTGGCCTGCTTGTTGTCTCTGGGCGGTTAGCAAGTACGCTGCCAGACATCCACGCCCATCGATTAAGTATTACGTGATCTCCATCCATCCACCGCCCATATATAACCCTAGCACCTTCAGGGCATAACCGCTTGAACGCCCACCGCCACTGAATCACCCGCCTTTGCTTTTGCCCTCTCATTCGCCATTGATCACCGTCACGAAGAACTACCTTCTTTGCCGCAGCGCCCTTTCTTTCTCGCCAAACTCTGAATGGATCGGTAAGAGCACATGCCTTATTTCTAGTCAACAAGCTGACCCTTTTCTTGTCTTTTTCCACCAGCTATCAAAAAATTGAGAAAGTTGGTATGTAATTCGCTTTCTGTGGATAGGTGCATCATCATCTATCTCGGTCGTGTCATGTGTAGGGGAAGGTCAGTTGTCATTTTCTTCTGTCCAGCTTTCTCGAACGCACACCTCTGAAGCATGCCTTATTTTCGCTTATACACAGGGACGTATGGGGTCGTGTACAAGGCCAAGGACATCAACTCTGGTGAGATTGTCGCTTTGAAGAAGATCAGGCTGGAGGCGGAGGATGAAGGAGTGCCCAGTACCGCCATCCGCGAGATCAGCCTGCTCAAGGAGCTGAAGGATGATAACATCGTTCGGTGAGTTTCGTTGCTATCCTTTGCATGCCCCCCGTCCATCTCGGCCACCCATCCCTCATCCTCGTTGCATTCCCAGGCTGCTGGACATCGTGCACGCGGATCAAAAATTATACCTCGTTTTCGAATTTCTGGACGTAGACCTCAAGCGTTACATCGAGACAGGAAATCAAAATCGTACGCCAATTACCCTTGCAATTGTCAAGGTGCGATAAATTTCGGACATACACTCTTTCCTCTCCCCTCTATCGTCGCGTTTGTCCAAATGGCGTCTGGAAACGCGTCACGGTAACGCGTTTCGACGCGAAAACAATGTGCCACTGGTGTATACATAGCACTTTGGGTGCATCCTCGTGCTCAGTGCTTTTGTTGTTTTCCTCCGTGTTCCGGATGCGTTCCCAAGGGTTCAACCAATATCACAACCACCTTTCCCAGTCAACGAGGGTAAATTCCAATGACATGGTGTCACGTGACTTTAATTGGTTGTGATACGTCACGCGTTTTGTGACGCGACTGATAACCTGGATTGCTGATTCTGCTCTCTTTTTCTTCCAGAAATTTACCCACCAATTGAACTCTGGCCTTTTATATTGCCACTCTCATCGCATTCTCCATCGTGACCTGAAACCGCAGAATTTGCTCATTGATAACCGTGACAACCTGAAGCTTGCTGATTTTGGACTTGCTCGTGCTTTCGGTATTCCTATGAGAACCTACACCCATGAGGTATGTATGACTCATCTATCGCCAAGATATTTTTGTTGGCTTCCTTATGCTGTGTTTCTCTAGGTCGTGACTCTCTGGTACCGGGCCCCGGAAGTCCTTCTCGGCTCTCGCCATTATTCTACGGCTATTGATATGTGGTCTGTGGGATGCATCTTCGCCGAAATGGCAATGCAAGGCGCACCCCTATTCCCCGGTGACTCCGAGATTGATCAGATATTTAAGATCTTCAGGTATGTTTATCATCCATTGTGGCTTTTTCTCCTGATCATCATCAGTTCTTGAGGCGATGCAGTGAATGACTGACATCTCTCTCCCAATAATAGGATCCTTGGGACGCCGAACGAGGAGCTATGGCCCGGCGTTAGCCAATTACCGGACTACAAACCTACGTTCCCACAATGGTCGCGTCAAGACATTACGCGCATCGTAACAACACTGGGCGAAGCTGGGCTAGACATGCTCAAAGTATGAGATCGTCTTCTCCTTGATCGCTTGCCGTTCTAAATCACTTTCATCTCTAGCGCACACTTACTTATGATTCCGCCAAACGTATTTCTGGTATGTTTCGTCCTTTGCTCTAATGCTGGTCGTCATGAACAAAGATCGAACGCTAACTATGGCTTCATCGTTGATTTGCATAGCCAAACGTGCACTCGTGCATCCCTACTTCGCAGACTACAACCCCTCGGCGTAGAGTAACCCGATATTTGTTTGCATCTCTTCGAACAGCGTCGAGGTTGACACCTCGTCCTGTTCCTTGTTTCTCCTTGTCCTCCTCCTTTCAGTCTATCATTTTCAATATTCCCATGCATGCAGTTTTATCACCTCTCAGGTTCACGTGGTCAATGAAATAGTTATTCTGCCATACATGATGCATTTTGCATGAGTCCCGTAGACATCGATCATTTGTCGATCATTTGTCATTTTGAGCGTCGCAACTTTCAGGCTTGCGTCTGTCATCTCCTTTTTTGAAGTAACCGAATTTCGAATTCCGGCACACAACCGCGTGCATTGCAATACTTTGCGGCGGCCAACGGCGGCCCAAGATGAAACTATTTCACGTCATTCGACCCATAAATATATTTTTGGAGGTGTGGCAAACCCAAGAAGGATACGAACAGATCTTCAATGCGGCGTACACATAAATATATGCATGATATTATAATATTATTATTGATACAAAGTGATTTTGATGCATGGGCTAGTCCTGCTTGCGGGAATCGAATTGAAAGCGTTTTAGTTGAGGAGTTACGGTGTCTAATATCTATAACGATGATGAAAATGATGCTGTTGCGAGCCGCTGTTTCTTCTCTAAGTTGGTATGTTTTCGAAGGTCCAGAATGAGCCTGGAGACGGTCACAGTTGTCGTCGCCCATATGAAACTATACATAGCACAATGCCACAGTCAGCAAGCATACAATGCGAATGGGCGAAGAGAGGCGTTAATGTGCAAGATTGTGAAAATAGGCTACGCACCAAATCCCCAGAATGACCATATGGAGCTTTGGAATTGATACCTCACATTCAGCGCGACCCATCAAAAAGAGGAAAATAGAATGGGTCCACTCACGGGTCCGAAGAGGGTTATCGCGAGATTGGCCAATCGCATAACTGAGGTGGGTGGAGTTGTATGATTCGTATCAGTTATCTTAGACTTAGATATCACGATATCGATAGAGGATGGGACTTACGGAACAGCAGCTGATTGTTGAGGTTAGGACGTAGGTCAGTATCAGGAATTATCAATCAGGACAGTTCGCACTTTCGAGGTGTAGTTGGGATGGTATGATTACAATTGGACTTACGAGGATGTAGAGGAAGCGATCCCTGCAGAGATACTGCACGAGGATACTCTGGCTAGTACGTGGGTGACCCAGGGCATTCCAGACCACGGAAAGAAGTGCGATGCCGTCGAATACGACCTACATGAAGTTGAGAAGCTTTTAGATGGCGCGACGACGGTCAAGAAGCTCCAGTCAACTCACTGGAGGTGCATATAAAGCTCCTAAGATGCTACGCTTCTGAAGCGTGCACAACCTCAAATCTGGATCGAATGATAGCGATGCTACGAAGAGAACAAATATATTATTCGGATGAATCGGTTGATTTGATTATTGTCGATGCAATGGGCGGACTTACGACTGACTCTGACCAGCACGATGACCGCGCAGATGATGACGCTTGCCTGGGCCAGGACAAACAGTGATAGAGTACAGAGAATTAAGCGTGTATTCCGCTTCCAAATAATCCAGAGGCGCAATAAAACCAGGACTGAAAACGTAGACTTATTATGAGTACATAGAGAGATATAAACTTGCAACACACAATTCCCGGTGCCCATGGACAGTATACCTAAGCATACCTAGGGTAAAATGACTAATTAGAAAGCCAGCCCATGGCGCGCAATGATCGAGTACTCACTGCGAGATTGAACCACACTTGACAACTAAATAGGCTTCAGTGGAAAGAAAACAAATACCACCGTACAGTTAGAAGCGTACAACTGCGCACGAGAAAAAATAATCAGTAAGAATAATGTAAGGGTGTTTCACGAGACTGCTTACTTTGTCGACACCATCGTTTCGGGTAGATTGAATTAATTCTGCCAAAATTGCTAGGTCAGCTGCAGACTCCGATTAATCATGAAAGACGTACGATATATATGTAAAAGAAGGGCACATGGCACGATATAGCGAACGAGAAGAAATAGGAACTTAGTGAAGGTACATTTCGCCTTCCAGACGTATTCAACCTCATCGGCGAAGGATAGGATATGATCGTAGAACAAAAACTGGGTTCCGCCAACGGAGAAAAAATCAGTTTCGAGGGCATTGATCAGGAAGAAAACGACCTACCACTAGGCCAGCGGCTGACGCAGATCCCAAAGCATTATCAAGTCCCTGAAAGGTTTGCCACATGTTGCCAGGAAAACTCACCACCAATGTATCTACATGTCTCTGCTTGTCGGTGCAGTAGGAGCTCATGGCTGTCCATGGTTGGGCAAAAGAGAGTCCTAGCGACCGCAGAAATAGTAAGCAATGTGGTGGCAACGCTTGCCCTTCGGGTATATAAGTTGCCAAAGGTGAAACGTAAGCCCATGAGGCGAATGATTGCACCCTCTTGACACTGAGCGCAACGGTCAACCACACGCGTGTCCAAATCAGCTTGCCGAGCCGCGCTTCGAGGTCATCGGAATCAGCTGGATATCACAGATGCACCACTAGTGGAGGTGGCCATGCATGATGTTTACTTGATCACGCACAATAACTTCGCCGTCGTTCAGTGACCAGTCTATGTGATAGGTGAAGCTTTTATAGCTGTGTATTAAGAAAAATGCTATTGATCACCTTGTGTAATGGGCGAAGAGAAGTTGGCTTGGGGCATCTTCGCGACATTTTGCCAATGGCAAGCGTGTTGAAACACAATCCGGCGCGTTTACGCGTTCTGAAAGGTAACACGGCGGACATTCAACTGTCAAGTCGGCCGACCGGTTGTCCTGTTAAGTCATACAGAGGTTACCGGCAAGTCATAACCTGTCATGACACAGGTTGACTTGCCGGTCACAGTGGCCGATGTCACGCTCTTTCTTTTTTTTAATGTTCTCGCCTTATATTCTGTGTATTTAATAGTACTCATGCGTCGTGTTTATTCGAATTCATTCCCTCACTATCAATCTACGTATTGTCTTCGCCACTATTTGAATTCACTTTAATCTAATGTTAGCAACTAACAAACATACAAGAAGTACAGAAACTTCCTGCCAAATGTCAGAACGCAAACGTTTACTAAACTTGACGTCGCCATCAATGATCATCGAGTTCTTGTTTTGCTTCGAACGTAGGATCGCGGTCGTCGAGATATACGTAAATGTACGCCGCCTACATAAGCGCCATCGCCTACCCCTTCGAAGACGCGCGCAGTTAAGTGATTGTCGGCTTCGTGGATGGGTGCGCTAGAGTTTGAACAAATAAGCATTCAATGATACCTGTTTAAAAGAGATGGAAAATTAAGAGTACTTACCAGATCAAAAATGCACCGCTGTCGGGTAGAACGTGCCTCAATTTTGCAATAGCAGTCTGAGCAGCTTTCACGAGCACTTCTCGGGGTTGTTCATGTTTCTGTCTTCTCAAATTTGCTATGAGATACATTTGAATGGGTGCAGTAGGTTTGAAAAACACAAAATGTACAGGTTTTTTTCAGTCTTCTAAACTTTCTCGCAGTCACTTGCTAAACTTTCTCGCAGTCACTTGAGTAGAGCTTATTTCTCAACCACAACGCTACAACAATTGGAATTCAAAAACATTTTCCGTCGAGCGTTTGCGTTCTGACATTTGGCAGGAAGTTTCTGTACTTCTTGTATGTTTGTTAGTTGCTAACATTAGATTAAAGTGAATTCAAATAGTGGCGAAGACAATACGTAGATTGATAGTGAGGGAATGAATTCGAATAAACACGACGCATGAGTACTATTAAATACACAGAATATAAGGCGAGAACATTAAAAAAAAGAAAGAGCGTGACATCGGCCACTGTGACCGGCAAGTCAACCTGTGTCATGACAGGTTATGACTTGCCGGTAACCTCTGTATGACTTAACAGGACAACCGGTCGGCCGACTTGACAGTTGAATGTCCGCCGTGTAAGGATCGGCCGATCCGGAACGGTTTAGGCGGAGCATTGATTATGTAACATTTTTAATCGTAAGGCTACTGCCAAACAATACTCCATGCCGCTGCCTTCAAGCTGCCTTTCGGTTTCAATTTGGCTCTTGAGTCAGACTTTACATAGTTTGAATTTAGTTCTCCCAAAACTGCTTATCTCCTTCCGAGAGCGGCTCCTGTGAACACGACAGAAAAGCATCCGTGTCTACCTCATTTTGTGTCTCTTGCTTCTTGGTTGCTGCGCGGTACATTGGTCGCCACTTCGCTTGAACGACCATAATTCACCTCAAGAGGTCGGACCAGACATATTGTTATCGTCGACGGTCTTGGATGGTGTTCGCCTTCACATACCTACAAAGGAATGGCCTTTAAAAGGAGCCTTTGGTCCGTAAGCCGCTTGGTACGGCCATTGGGTGGGTTTACGTTTTTACTTATTGTTCTCGCTCTTTGGCTGGAATCATCATGTTCTTGTTACATCTTTTGACTCATTCGACTCGCAGTACCTGCATCTTACTTTGGCGAAGGATCGTATCGCATAGTCGATTGTCATCATAGTATGGGTGATTGCAAGTTACAAGTTACAGAGACTTAGGCCTGCACCGCACAGCTCGACGCCCCGCGCCATTGTTCCAAATGTGGCCACACCAGAGAAAGGCTCGGGCTTAAAACAACAGTTAATCTCTCCTTATTATGTGCGGCAACGTTGCTTGGGCAGCGTGCTTTGGCCTTGAATGCTGGATCAGGGATGCTTGAATACAACAACGTCATCTTCACGAGGCCAACGATTCCTGCATTTGGTCTAAAAATGCAGCACTCCTGCCGGTCGCCGCCATTGGCCTATTTTCCTCCACCAAATCGAGATCAAGGGAACATAACTATCTCACGGGCCTGGTATTTTTACTGGGGCAACAATACGATTGAACTGGATTTGGACCATTGTGGTGATGTAGGAATGGAGTGGCGACTCCGCATCTTCACCGAGGATCTTTTGATCTGACAAGCATGTCAAGCTTAAAACGATCATTTGTTTATCAAACGCATTGCTGTACCACTGTTGGCCCAAAAAGGTACGCCTTGCTTGCCTGCAGTCTTTCGCCATTGATGATCTCCGGTATAAATACGATCGATATCTGTCCGTGAAAATACTACAGCATAAGCCCCTCCCTTCTTCATCACCCTCAAAATGGCCTTCGGCATTAAATATGTTCCCCTCACACCAGGCATTTACCCCCGTCAAACCACATTCCCTGATCTTAATGCGTCCCTACCCAAGTTTACGGAGGACCAAATCCTCGGTATAAAGTGAGTCGATCATATTTGCATTCTGTAAGGATCGCTTCTAATTATTCATGTCTTTCGCAGACAGAATCTCGAAGCCTTTATGCGCGAACTATCCGCAGAAAGAGAACGAGATATGGCGATTACGAAACCCACCCAACCTGAGTATTATGCACGCTCAAGGAGGCCTACTGTCGAAGTAGCACCAACACAATATACTCAACCCTCCAGTGATGTCGAACCTGACTTTGGCTTCCTGGATGTGCCCGATGATCTATTTCAATCTCATTTCCCTCCGACAACGGACGATATGGACTGTGACTTTCTCAACGACGCTGAGCATATCGCCCAGCTGGATCAACTCATAGCAGAGGCTTTCCCTGAGGGCATCCCGGAGGATTTCGACAACTGGAGTGTTTACCCAGAGTTGCAGGAGTTGCAGGCCTCTATTGCTGCCCCGGAGGCCACAGAACCTATGGATGGGATAACCTTTGACGAGGAATTATTTCAAAAATCGCTTGAGGAATTCGACAGTGTTTTTGGCGATATAATCTCGACTTCGATTTCCCATTCGGATTCTGTCTCGACTGAGGCGTAGATCCATTCGCTTGCTCTTTTTCGACTTCAACCCCATCTCTTTCTTCCACTGCTAGCAGGCGACACGTTCTTGACGGAATATAACATCACGACCCACCGACTATGCCTCGCGGCACGCATTCAATGTATCCACCACCACCGCATCCGAATCATCACAATCTTGTAACATCAGCCATCTTCCTGACGACTCCTTGCATAGTATCATACCTTGTTGTATTCCGTATGCAGTCTGTATATAACTAGTAAATATCTAGATGTCGCCCTCATCATACACGTCTACTCTATATATCCTTTACAAGCCGTTACATTGTACGAGTACAATTTGAATATGCAGCTTCACTTGGAAATTCAATGCGAAATACTTCCACATGACAACGATCGGACACAATTATTCGGACACCGACGACTTTCAGTGGCCACCACTCTTAACCTCGGCCACCAAGGGCCTTCATCGCATTGTCATCGATGTGTTCATTGTGCAGCACGACGTCAGCGCACGTCATTTCCGAACTGAAGACAGACTGCGGCACTATTATCTTGCAATGTCCATCGTGATATCCTTTCTAGACCATAGCCTTGAGGTCGACGCAGCTAACTACTTGCGCACGGTTTGACCTGTTGAGCTTAGTTCTAGTCCATGGATGCGTGTCTCGATCTCCTGGCTTCTTCTTGTCCCAGAATCTTGTCAGATCTAATCTGCTATGCGGCTTCCGATTGGACACGAACCAGCTCCAAAGATGACAAAAATAGCGACGGCCAAGAACTCTGCCATAGGCACCCGGATAGCCTGTCTGCAAAAGAGTAAGACGGTAGGCACTATCGTGGGCACTGGCACATTTTCACCGCAGCACGTTTCTGACGGACTAACACTATTACTGGATGCTGGAATTCTGCTGTCTCTAATAACCCTGCGATTCACGTTGAAGTGGGGGAATGCTGCGCCCGATGTCAGACACTGTTTTACAAAGAAAAATTAGCCTGTCGCTCGTTTTTGGCGTTGACACTTGCGAGAGCGCTACTGCGCATGCGGTGTTCACTCACCGTGGCCTCAGGCTGTCGTTACGCTTGATCATTATCTAGCATGAAGCATCCGATGTCCAGGAGTATAAGAGGGCAAGCCAATACAGATACGCTGCTTTTAAACAATTCTTCAGTCCAGGCCGTGCGCTCCATGTTATTTGAATTCACGCGTATTTTCTTTCTTTTCTTTATATTCCCCGAGCGTCAGGCTCTCTGCCTGGCTCAGAATACAATCAATGGAAGCTCGAATATTACTCAGGCATTTCCTCTGACACAAAAATTCTACTCCTCGGTCTTCGTCACTCCTACGCCTCCAAACATCCAGTCGGAATTCCGAGCGAACTACATGCAGGTACCCGGGCCCGTTCCATTTCTCATACGTATATTTTTTCAATAGACGATTTTACTGCTTGCAGCATAAATTCGACGTCAACATCAACAACCACATAATAAGCGGCTTTGTGAGCGTCACATTCATGTTGTATGGAGTTATTTAACTTTTCATAGATGTATGTCAGCCCGAGCCAGCAGAAGATTCGAGTTGACGGTGCCGGCGATGGCGTTCTGGAAGCAAGCATGTTCGATTTTAGCAATACCACGGCCAGCGGGACTCAGGTTGCCAACTTTATTATCTCCTTCAATGGTGGTGTAACCCAGCCAACTTGTTCTTCCTTTTTGTTGGTTCACAATTTCTAAAACGATTTCTCTATATTCTCTGATACGGCATCTACGTAGCGTAGCGCCATTCGTCCTGCTTTTTCCGGAGGATTTCTTGTCCAAGTCAAATGCAGTTTTTGCGGGCATACAGACTGACGACTTATACGGACCGGTCGACGCCTGGACATTTTCTGTGAGTACCTTTTCCGTTTGACTCTGGGTGCGGAAGCTCACTCAATGACATAAAGATGGGGGACAGCCTTCAAGTAACCTTCTTTTTGGACTCGGGCAACACCCTTGTCAGATTCGATTTCGCTGCTTCGGACACACTCCGCACGTTCGCAACGACGCGTTTCTTCAATATAATACCAGGGCCTATCAATGCCACTGTGTTCGAGACATCCTGTCAGTGATATCATAGGCCGGGAGGGAAGGTTATTAGTCGTTTCTTGTGTTAGCGAACAGTACTAAATAGTGAAGTGTTTTGATATTCTTCGACGATGGTGGTCCTAGCGTACATCTAGATTTCCCAATTAAATTAATCTGGTGGTCATTTGGCGTTTAAATAAAATTAAATGAGTTGCTCGTACACTTACGACTACTTATGAGTTCGACCATATCAAGGATACCTTCGGGTTGGGGTCCCGGACGCGAAGCCAAGGTGATGTCTCGCGTTCTCCTCCAACTCATTTGCAATATCCGTTCTCATTTTCATATTTCACGAAGGCAAGACGCACTGCAGATATCGCACGGTCTTGCAGCCGATGCGGCTTGGTTTTTATTGCTGGCCATGGCGGTCGGGTGCGAGCTTCTTTGACACAGAGAGGGGTCAGCGAATGCAGATCATTCTGGCCCCCACATGCCACAACAAGGACGTGTCTGAATGGTTTCATTCTTACGAATTCTGTATCTTCGACCAACACAACTTCCTCGAGCTGCACTCAAATTCAGCGTCAGCGCTTGGACGAACAGACAATAAAAGAAGAACTTCACTTTCATCAGACGCATCACTTATGTAAGGTCGCAAGGATTCAAACCTGCCCCCAGCATGCCGTTGGTTTGAAAGGGCTAGCTTGACCTTAGCCTTCGCCTCGACATGTGCTGGACCCATCTGTAGAAAGGCAGGAAACGGCTGAGCTCGAAATTCAGGGGAAATGCCCCTTGGAGACGAAATGTTGCAGGTATGCCCGAAAAAGCAACGAGAATCGGGTTTTTTCTGACCAAAGAACCCAACTTTCTCATCGCGATGCGGTCTTCATATACAGGATCCTCGAACTGGTACGTTAAACCGTACGCAACCCTGACGTTCGTCGCGGCATAATGCTGGACTTGTAATCAACTTCGCTTCCAAGTCGCCCCACAACTTGAATTCCATGACGATGGGTCGAATTTCTTTTGGAATGCCTAAAAACACAACAGCGAGCACCCCTAGAAAGTTGAAAACCATTAGAGGGACCTTTGCGATGGATCAGACAATGAGAAACTCACGTTGTCTTACAAGGCGGAGGATTCGGGTACCTTGGGTAAGTCGCAGTATGCTTGTGCTTGGCCCCTTTTACATCTGGATTGGTCAATTGCAGATTCCACCCATTATATGAATAGCGCGATTGTGATTTACCTTGTGGAAAGGCATGGGATGACCTGGCTTGAGTCATAGGCCAAGGAAGGAAATGCATGTCGACTAGAGGGGCTTAATGCAAGGTGGTTTGTTGCCTACTCGACCGTAGGTCAGCTAGGAATTGTTGACGACCTAGCCTGATGGGGCAGAGGGAGTTTTGGAAGAGAATCGGCACATGGTTGACCATGTTGACTGGCATCTTCTGATATGCGCCACTTTCTCCATGATTGCACGTCCACCTGTGGTAAACTTTGCTCTCAGATCCCTAGATATACTCTGGCTTTTGTCGACTCGCCGACGCCTTCAACAGCCCCTGACATCATAAGGATATACCGACCGCATTAAGCTCCTCGCCGGGAGGCCGACAGAGACGCAGTAACTGAACGCAATGTGTAAGTCTTCTTCGAACTCAAAGGTCCAATAAAAATAATACCTGACTGTGGTTCAAGAGCTTGGAGCTTGAAGAATGTTGGAATAACCCGCGGATCCTCGACGATCTGTTTTAATAGAAATGCGTCAACACTAAAGGAACACTCCGGACTTGCGCCCTTTCTAGGACCTGTCAGGTTTAGGAGCTCAACGTTCAACGGCGTAACGTTTAATGACCATAGTACTCACTATCGTGGACTCCTCCATCGTGGACACCCCTATCGTGGACTCCTTGGGTCTTCTAGATCCCTCCATCTCGGAGCATTATTGCCCCTCCCGGCTACTACGAACCACAGCCTGGCTCCTTCATGCATGGATCACCTCCGATCGTATGCGAGGATCAAGCAGCGCATGGTCATGGTCAGACA
>JADNRV010000465.1:0-31840 GCA_015499995.1 Flammula alnicola | reverse complement strand
TTCTTATTGACTTTCTATTTTTCGACATTTGTCAGATATTTCAGTTCATTTTTTCCAGTCAGTCACGGTGACGCAATGCGCCCGATGAGATGACTACGTACTAAGTAGTATGCAAAGCTTTTTTGAATTGGATTCAATTACACAAAATGAAGGGAGAGCGATCTTTGTTCAACGAAAATTCGATGCTTTATAAAAGTACAGTAAATCGAATGCAACGAGAACGTATGTGATAATTAAGGCTTAATCAAGGCTTGATCAATGAAACTTATGTAGTCTGTTAAGCAGGATAATTGCAAAGCATGCGAAAACGAGAGAGTAATGTACACAGCAAGGAAAGTGGGGAGTAGGAATTAATTACCTAGGAGCCCATCTAGACGAAGAAGGAACTGGCGAACGACGACCATAACCACCACTATCGCGACGAGATGGATCATGCCGTCCTCTGTCACGTTCATCATGCCCTCTTGAAGACGGGTAACGATCTCTGTCTCTGCTTCGGTCGTGGTCGTAATCCCTGTCCCTATCCCTGTCCCGATCTCCGGTTCTATACATGCCCCCGCCATCACTGCTGCCACTGGGTGGGGGAGGTGGGAGGTTACTGGGCCGCGGCGCCAGCCTGGGGTCATTAAGGCCGGGAAGTTGCATCATGGTAGCCATCAGGGAGGAGTCAACTGTAGCAGCGTTCGGTGCAGGTCTGCTCGGAATGGGGGCATTTGCGGTTGGATGCACAGGAGGAAGGGAGGACGGGACTGTGTAAGCTTGGCTAGGCGACGGTAGCATCTGAGGATTGGGTACAGAGTTGGTGCGAGCGGGATTCGGAGGCAGTCGTAGGGCTCGAGGGCCAGAAGGTATTTGCATTGAACGTTCAGCCTGACTCTGCGCGACTGCTTCCTTTGCCCTCTTCAAAGCAGCCATGCGGTCGATGGGTGGATTTAATGCGATGGAGGGAGGTGTGGCGGCAGGCTCTGCTTTGATGCGAGGTGGGTGGCGGTGGCGGTGGGGTAGCCTGGGCGATTTTTCGTGGCGCCGAGGTCGATGCCTTGATATTCATTAACATTCCGGCGGCGGTGTTGGATTTCTTCGCTTTGGGGGCCTGCTGGGCATGTTCCTCAGCATCGTCATCGTCCGCATCTTCTTCGTCATCATCATCGTTGGCAGTCTTCTTGGCCACGCGTTTTCTTTTTACCCCTCCGGCACCCTTCGTTCCACTCGCCACACCTCCTGTGTCACCAGCGATCATGCTTGGCACCCACTTCTTTATGAATTCGATCATGGTTTTCGAGACTCGAGCGTTCATCCGGATATCCACGTGCTCCGACCTCACGTCTTCCCTCATCTGTCCGATACCAGCAGAGAGCTGCGCCAACGATACTTTATCCTTATGGACAAAGATCATGAGGCCGATGACGATGAACTCGAGCGGCGAGATTTTCGCCGGTTTCTGGAAGACCTTGTTGAGCTTCGTGTCTTGCACCATCTCCGCGAAGATACGATAAGTATCTTCGACTCTTTTGTGAACGTCGGACTTCAGGGGCTCTTCGATGCTTAGCCATTTCTCGAGTTGGGCCATGGAGATGGAAGTCGTCTTGAGCGATGCAAATGTATCCATGCAACAGACTGCCTGGGCGAGTCCACGAAAATCGCTACCACGACTGATATCCCATGCCAAGTGCTTGGACCCGAGCCATCCGTCGTCTTTCAAATACGTATTCTGGAGTTCGCGGATAAAATCTGCACGGGAGGTTTTTGATGACCTGCAGTTTTTCTTGAAAGAAAGATGAATGAGCATGCAATATTGGGCGCAAGGGCAACTTACCTGCGGGGGTCAGGGCCATACCCAATTGCACCCTCTACCCGTAATTTCGGTTACCATGTGCCATCGACGAGCACGAAGGAGGACTCACTTGGAAAATTTCGCGTTCGTCTGCATCTGTGATGTCCTGATACTCCACACAGACGATTTGCTTATTTGCAAATAGCCTCCTATATTTTTCAGGCAAGGGTCGTCGACTTTTAGACCCTTTCGTCGATGCCGATTGGATGTCCTTATACCACAACTTCTCCCCGGTGATCCTAAGTAATAACGTGTCATTTCGTTTCGGTTAGAAGATTTGATGCAGGGCTTACGGATCCTTATCTAGATGTCCACTCCTCGTCAGTTGATTCATGACATGTTCTACTCAGCTTGCTTACGAGGTATCTGAGTGCAGCGAAATCAGAAAGATGCTCAAAGAGATGATGTTACACTCACCAGGCCTTCCATGAACCTTCCGAGAGAAATAAAATCGAGTCAGCCACCTTTTAGGAGACACTTCGTTGTTGCATACCTATGAATAGACGTCAATCGCTGTTTTCCGTCAATACATGTCTTTGTCTCAGAACCGTCGTCGTGCACGTTGACGGCGAAGATGACGGGTGGGATATAGAAGTTTCTAAAAACAGAATCGATGATGCCAATTTGCTTTGTTTCGGACCACACAACATCTGTGGAACAGTCAGGACAAAGATACTCAGCCAGACGCTGAAGGAGCAAACCTCGTTGATATTCTGGTTCCAAGTTGATATCACAGGCATAAATTTGATCTGAAGCAGCCTCTAAGTGTAATAGACCACGCTTTCACGCGAAAGAACGTACCGTATAATGCCTGAGCAGTGTACGTTGTCGCCCTTGGTACTTTCAGCGCATTCTTGATCCTCCAACCGCCTTTCGAGGCTGTCGCACCGTTTGTGGCCTTTTTAGCCTTCTTGATCGTCGTCCCAACGTATTCTTCTTCGCTTTCTAACTCTGTAAGATCTGAGTATTCTTCATCTGAAGCCATTATGGAGAAATTAAAAGAGGAGAAGTTAGGACGGCGTAAACCAAGGACACTAACCCTAACCTTAATTACACGGCTCCCCATTGAGCATAAGCGGCGAACACCAGCCCAAACCGAAACTCTTCTTCTCTCCTTGACCCCGAAAGGGTGGCAAAACTATCCATGAGTGGTGACCAGTTCAAGACGCCTCTGAACAAGGTGCGATCTGATGGTCCATCATTACGTTCAACGGCGATGAAACGCGATTCATTAGTCGCAGAGTTGGAACGAGGTATGTGTTCATAATAGCAGCCAACTCATCGTTGTACTTATCGTACTCTTCAGACCCCCAACTATCGACTGCGAAGCGCCAACAACGCGCTCAGGTGTTCACTTCCTCCGTGTCTCATGCCAGTCTTGAAAGACAGCTCTTAGCTGCCCAAACGGCAAAGCTAGAGCTGGAGACAAAGCTAAGGGAGAAAGAATTGCTCGTGGAGAGGCTCGAGAGGGATAGACGTTGGTTTGCCGATCGAGAAAAGGAGGAACGTGAAGAAAAAGAAAGCGAACGTGCTGCTCATGAAGAAGCAAAGGTGTGTGGCTTCAAATGACAAGTTCAATCTATTGAACGCATCCACAGCGAAAATCCGACGCTGACAATCGCATACTACGGGCGTCTGTGTCCTCTCTGCACGAAGAGGTTGCCGACTTGAAAGATGCTCACGAAGCCCTGTCTCGTAGCACAAACCAGACGACCGCATCCCAAAAGTCCCAAATCACAACCTTGACCCACCAGAACTCGCTACTTCAAGACGAACTTGACCAGTTCAAGAACATAGCACAACAAAGGGAATCCGCTATCGAAGACCTCCAGGCACAGTACGACGAGCTCAGCGCTGGGAATGAGGCGATTACACGACGTGTAGCCGACGAAGAAAGCATGGCTGTTGTTCGTGAAGAACTTCACCGTCAAGCCAACTACCTTCGCACCCTGGAAACCACCAACGCGAAGCTTACATCCGAGCTAAACAGTCTCCGAGAACGCCACACAAGTGTCGAAGTCCTACGAGAGGAAAAGCGGGGATTGGAACGCAAAGTCCAGATGCTCGAAGAACTTAGAACAAGGTGGTCAAGCTGGAGGCTGAGGTTGAAGCAGGCAGGAAAGAGCGCGAAGAATGGTACGTCTACATTACTTTTACTCGGCAGCACTTACTCACATCTCTGAAGGGCAAACAGGTCTGCAGATACCAAACCCTCCGATACACCTATCTCCGTTACTCAAACACTCTCCGACCTGCGTCTGTGCATGCGCGACTCCTTGAAGATCATGGTGCCACTTCAGCCCTACTCAGACAACGCGAAACCGAGCTCGCCGATGTCGAACGACGCGAAGCCCAGGCTCAAGAAACAATTGCTTCATTGGAACAGAATCTCCGCATTGCGAGAGACAAGGTTGGGCGGCGGGAAACTAGAGCTCTGCTCGCAGAGCGGGAGGTTATGTTCTTACAAGCCCTCGTGGTAAGTATCTTCGCATTTTGCTCGAATTCTGCGCATTGATTCCGTTAGGCGAGCTTCAACGCGGAAGAGGCTCACATGGATGATTCTCACATCGACAACGCTAAGGTGGAGCAGATACGTCAACTCGAGAAAGTTCTTCAAGAGTACAAAGCGGCAAACGAACAGCTTACCAAGGAACTCGATGCTCTCGTTGGAGGCTCGTCTTCTCTTGTTCAGGGACGAAGTCGACAAACCCTTTCAGCGGAATTCGAGCAAGAGCGGTTGGAGAAACTCGCCCTCCAGAAAGGCCAGCTTTCGAAAAAAAATTCTAGCCTAACGTTTGGCTTATGAATTTCTATCTACCCTCAGACCTCCAAAACGCCGAAGTTGAAATGAAACAGAACCTCGATAAGATCGAAGAACTCGAACAGACTCTCTTTGAACTGCGAGGTGAAATTGCAGGTGGCCGACATGTACCCCCTGGCGTACGCATTCTATCGATGGCGGATAACCCCGAGCAGCAATGGTTTGATCTTCGACAAGCAGCCATGGACCGACTGAAGGGCGAAAACGAGGCCTTAATGAAACGGCTGAAAGAGTTAGAAGAGAGCGGTGCCCACGCCGCCACCCAGGACCATGGCGAGGAATTGGTTCCAAGACAGAGCTGGGAACTTGTCAACAGAGAGAAACTGGAACTGCAGGACGTCGTGAAGCAAAAGGAGAAACGTCTATTGAGACTACAACAGGTACGTCGTCATCATGCCGTCGATCATGGTAATGGCAACCCGGCGTCAAAACATTCTGACATATTTATAGGTCTTCACTTCGAAGAGTGCTGAATTCCGCGAAGCTATTGCGTCGATACTCGGGCTTAAGCTCGCCTTTTATCCTAACGGGCAAGTCCGGGTGACCTCAGTGTACGATCTCTGTGCTTCGTTCGTCTTTCAACCGACCTCGCGATCCGAGGGTGCGCGGATGCAGCTGGTTGCTCAAGGCGAGGGTGGCCACAGGATTTGCCCAATCTGATGCAATATTGGATCGAGAAAGAGCAATGCTTACCCGGATTCCTTGCCAGCGTCACATTGGAATGTTATGACAAATCCAAGCGGGAAAATGCTGCCATCTGAATGGGTTCTTTCATCACTGTTCACTCCCTCCAGCTCCCCTCCGCCCAGTTGACTGCCAATAGGACTCAGACATACGTACGCTTTTCTATTTTTTATCGTTGATGCAGAAGAGCACTTGGTAATACTTGTATGTAGGTGTGACATCTCGAGGAATGATATCTTACTCTGGTTAATAATGTTCGGGCTTTTGTCATACCCCGGACCGTATTACTTCACTAGGGCTCGGGACGCAAGTAAGTGGTTTGCGCGTCGGGAATAGCTTCTAAGCCAGGGTAGATTCGTATAAAAGAGGTCTGGGTACTGGTTAGGATGGTGCAAAGTAAACCCGCTAACTATTCCTAACTACTCAAGAATTTCATTATGTCAACAGGTGTGTTCAATGACGCGTCATTTTCACGAATCACTCAACTGATGTCTTGTTTGTATTTTATTTTTGCATCAGCTACCTGTGGCAGTCTTGTCCCTCTCGTCTCTCAAGAAGGGAAAGGTGAAGCAGTAGCTGAATTCCTCCTCGGAGGGTACGGTCTCGTTCAAGCGGAGCCCGAGACACTCCAGTGGTACGCTGTGAAATTCGAAGGGACCTCCCCTCCGGTCTACGATATCTTCGACACCTTCCCCAGCCAAGAGGGCCGCAAAGCCCATTTCGATGGCCCAATTCCCAACGCTCTGATGACCCACGGCCCCAGTCTCCTGAGCGTTTCACCCGACATCAACAAAATCATGGTTGAAGTTTTGACAAGCAAAGTCACGAAAGGCGGTGAAGGACAAAAGGCGGGCCTCGCCGTGGGTTTAAGGGCGTTGTTCACTGCAAAGCCAGAGAAGAAGCAGGCTGTGAGAGATTTCCTGACCGTGAGTTACCGCCCGGGGTTTATCTTTCCTTTTTCTGGGTATTAAATTTCTCTGCTCTTAGGGTGCTCTTCCCCTCGTTGAGGCGGAGGCCGGCACGACTGCTTGGTATGCCATCCACTTCGCTGGTACGGATGACTTCGGCATTATCGATTTCTTCGCGGACGACGCAGCAAGAGAGGCTCATCTCGGTGGCAAGGTTGCAACTGCCTTGTTTTCCTCTGCCGATGAGCTTTTGACCGGTCCCCCAACCGTGACCAAATACGAAGTTTTGGCCGCCTATGTCACCGCCGCGTAATTCAAATCTGAAGGAGCAAGGTTTGATATATATTCGTCTACACGGAGTGTTCTTATTTGTATTTTATCACCAATTGTACGAATCTAACGGACACAGTATACAGATGATGAACATGTGATGAACGTGACCCTTGAGCAGATAACGAGCACGTTGTTAGCGCAAGGCTATTAAGCGCGTGAACATGCAACTGCGGAGACGATAAAACCATCTCTTGCTTATACCACACGATGATGTCCACGAAAGCTGCGGGAAGAGAGCCCCGCACATATCATCCCCAGTTCAGTTCTCCAGAGGCTGATATTGTTCTGATATCCTCCGAGGATACTGCATACCGCGTCCCTTATTTCACACTACGGAATACATGTGGCTTCTTTCGCAATCTCCTCTCAAGCTATACGCCACACCTGGGTCAGACAGCCGGCGGAGACAAGTTGCAGCCCGTCGAGGTCGTTGAGAAGGACAAGGTGCTCACGAAAGTTCTCTGCATGATTTGTGGACTGCATACCGAGAACTGGGAATCCATAAGCGAGGTCGACGACGCCCTTTCGCTCGTCCAGAAGTGGGATGCACCAGGGCCTTTGTCCATCATACGGTGTGCAATAACTGCGCCCATGTTCCTCGCGGATCCAGTGCGACTCTACGCAATCGCAACAAGATTTGGGTGGGACGAAGAAGCGCGAGTTGCATCTACACAGACTTTGACCCTAAATCTCTACGATGAAGACATTCGATCCGACCTCGAGCGCGTATCCTCACGGCCACTGATGGCTCTCTTTCGTCTGCATAGAGGCCGTCGAGACGAATTCAAGCGCCTCGTGGATTTTGAAGGCCGGTTTGCGGCTGGAAATTCGGCGCGCTTACTGTGCCTGGGATGCGGCGAGGAGATGAGCAATCATACCTGGCGCGAGCTGAAGGCCAGGATGTTCATGGAGATGGACAGGCGGCCACTCGGGGACACCTTGTGTGGTTTGGAAATGGAAGAATGGCCGGAGGCGATTGCATGCTGGGAGGCAAAGTGTCACAAGACGGACTGCGGAAGGCTGAATTATAATAAACTCAGCACGCTTCGAGACATCAAGGATTGTGTCGACAGACTTCCACTGCATATATGATGCATGTATGTAGGCACCTAATGACATTATATTACCGACGAAGACGAAGTCAGAGAAGATTGGTCATGGATAGAGAAGAAACTGAAATCCACAGAGTTGATGCGCCCAAATTTCTTGGGAGTGTCCAGAGTTTGTAAATGGCTGCCGGAAATTCGTATAAGGGAATGGCATTCTGTTATTAATTCTTGGCTAATTTATTGATTTGGCACGATCTTCGAAAGGATCTTCTGTGTCGTCCTCCGATATGTTGTGGAAGCCACCACTGGAAGGAATGTCGAGGCCGACTAGTGTCTCTTTGATAGAGCACTTTCGACTTCAATTCGAATTCTTATTATGAACGGCAATTATGTTCGGAGTCGGGCTTTTCTTCCTTAACTATGTCCGGGGCATCGATTGTAAACTTGAAAGTCATTTCGAATTCAGGTGAGAAACTTTGTATTAGACCTAGAACAATCGAAACTGACCTGGATTTGAACCTGGGTCCTGCAAAAAGATTCTGCGAAGGGTCCGGACGAGCGCTTTTCTGAACCACAGCACGTGCTACGAGGCATTTTCTGAACCCACCAATTATGAATTGGTGATTACCGATCAATTGGAGCGGATCAACTTGGCATTCCTAATTGGCGTCGCACAAATGCCTCTTTCTCCCGATCGTTCCAGATGCGAGTGAACGTAAACAATGGCCAACACCGCACAGAGGTATAAAAGCTCAAGCATCTCCCTCAGCTTCACCCAACAACCGAAGCACCTATTCAGCTTATTGATAACACAAAAAAGTCTTTTCTACGACCAATAATTCAATCATGCAGGTGCGTTGTCTCCATCGATCTTCGTGGAGCTCAATGCTCACAGCTTTGTTGCTCAGATGATCCAGAACGTCCTCGTTTCTCAGTGCTCTGCATGCAGTTGCACGTCGTGCAAGTGTGGCTCCAAGTTGAAGTAAGTAGTCATCGTCCCTCCTCGAGGAGCCGTTGATTTACTATGAGTTTTAGCTGCACTTGCGGTACCCCTGTCTCGCAAGCTTCGTGTGGTAGCACCACTTGTACTTGCACCTCGTGAGTACCTATCTAGCTTTTCGTCAGCGATGGTCATTGAAAATTTCTCGTTTAGCTGCGCCTGCAAGCCTGGCGAGTGCAAGTGCTAGAAGAATCACAGTAAATGAATGCCATAGTAGTAAATTAAACTTTGTATACGATAGTTGCCTAGTGCAACATACGACTGTAACCTGATCCAACGCATTTTTATGACTTCAATGTACGAGGCCCAGAGCATACAGGGAGTTCAAGTCACTTGAGTCCGAGGCTAAGCGCTAAGTACCCAAGGACTATCCGCTTGGATATGCTTGTTCAACAAATATCAGACAAATCCAATAAACCACGGTTTGAGTGCCTCCCATCCTCCACAGTCGAAGCTTGTCTATGTACTAGTAAAATGTAACGAAAAAATAGGGGGAAGGATCAAGACGGGCCAGATAGTATTATGTAATCCTTCCCGGAGTTGTGAAACCAAAACTTGACGCGTTGACGTGTTCTCTTGCGTGTTCTTTCACTTCACTGGCAAGCGACTTGGTTCTTTGTTCTTCTAAACCTACGAATACGCTTTTCAACGTTTGACGTTTGCGCCCTCTATTAAGACATTTACGGGACGAAGGACTATGCAAACGCCTCGATTTTCCTTTCGGCCGAGCCCTTTTCAAATCGAATTCAATCCGAACGATCCCTCTAGATATGCATACCGTCCTACGGGTGGAAGTACTGTCAATTGCGTCCAAACGGCCAGTCCATGAATCTAGATGATGGATATAAAATGAAATAGCCTTTCTTGAAGGTCAGTTGTCATTTGTACCCGGACCGGAAAACATGCCGCATCCCCGTCTATTTTAACCACACTCGCATTTCTGCAGGACCTTCGTTATCTACAGCTCTCTAAACTCCAGAACTCTCATCCGTATACACAGACAATCTTGTTGGTAACGCTCTAATCTCCTAAAGAATATCTGCTCAGCCTAGATTTCTTGCAGGAGATGGTTGGTTCGACGTTGCCCTTGAAAGCTACTGTGAACTGCGACATGGGAGAGGTACACCAGTTTCTTTAATATTTTATACGTTGTTGCTGAATTTTGTTCCTTGTCTGTACAGGGCTTCTCTTTGTACACCATTGTGCGACATACCTTACCCGTATTTTGGAAACTGTAGGCTGAACGATGTCTGGCAGGGCGATGATGAGGGTCTGATGAAGCATATCCATCTTGCAAATATTGCTTGTGGATTCCATGCCTCGCAAGTTCATTCACAATCATTAAGAAGAGAGTACTAATCTTTCCCAAAGTGATTTCTCGATCATGAACAAGACGGTTTTGCTCGCCAAACAAAATGGTGTTGCAGTCGGTGCACATCCCTCTCTTCCCGATTTGCAAGGCTTTGGACGGCGAGAGATGGCCATTGAGCCGGTGCGCTCTCTCTCCTTGATATAATTTCAGCATTTTTCTGAGGTGGTCAAATCGGACAGGAAGAATTGAAGTCGTGCTTCATATATCAAGTTGGAGCGTTATCTGGTTTTTTGAAGCTTCACGGTCTGCCCCTTAATCATGTAAGAGGGCCTTCTCTTCGTTATTTGCGGCAACATTCAAGCATGCTTCAGATTAAACCTCATGGCGCAGTATACGGACAGAGCTCACGCTCCATTCCTCTGTCCCGAGCCCTTGTGGAAGTCGCAAAAGTATTTCGTTCTGAGGAAAACAGTGACATTGCGTTCGTTGGTATCGCTGGTTCGGCCCATCAAAGTGCCGCCGAAGAAGCGGGCGTGAGATTTATTCCAGGTATGTTGACTCCGCTCATTTCTTATCTCGCCCATCTTTATGTATTCGTACAGAATGGTTTGCGGATCTTGATTACAGCGCAGAAGGGAAGCTGTTGATCACTAAGTAAATTATCGTCTCAAACTCAGCATATTTCACGCATTGACTTCGTTCTCCAGGAAGCATGATCCTGTCCCACTAGAGGTAGTTCGCGATCGGGTCAGAAATCACAATTATGTTGTCCATAAAGAAATTGCAACTAATTACAGCCCCTAGGTCATGAGACTCCTCAATGAGAAAAAAGTGACGACAGTGGCGGGAACATATCTCCCACTGGGCGAGAATGTGAGCGAAGTGTCTATCTGTTGTCATTCTGATACCCCAGTAAGCGTCAAATTCACCTCATTCATACCGTCATTGTTCATCTTTTGGAAGGGCGCTGTCGAAATCGCTCAGCTAGTCAAGAAACTCGTGGATGAGAGCAATCGTTCGGCTGGCTTAGCATGAGCATCTGATCATGAATGCCACATGGGTCCTCATGGGAGCTGTTGGTTTGATAGTTCGCACGTTATTTTTGGACAAATCTTATCGGAGCCCCTTTTCTCTTATGTGTGAAGGGGTTTACTTTTCTCCTCATAAACATTGCCTCGATCAACCAAACTTCGAACTGCTGGAAGTTACCAATGGGAATCTATGATGCCCATAAACTGCTCATCGCGAACCGCGGCGAAATTGCTGTGCGCATCATCCGAACAGCGAAGAGACTCGGGTTGCGCACAGTCGCGATATACACGCCGTCTGATTCACTCTCTCCTCACGTTGTCCTGGCTGATGAATCTGTTCCCCTCCGAACCCAGGACTCAACCTCTACAACATCGTCAGAAGCCGCTGCCTACCTATCTGGTCCCGACATAATCTCCATATGCCAAGCATACTCTGTCACTCTCGTTCATCCTGGGTATGGATTTCTCTCTGAGAATGCCGATTTCGCAAGCCAGGTCATCGAGAGCGGCATCATATGGCTCGGTCCTCAACCACATGTCATTCGCTTGATGGGCATCAAACATGCAGCAAGGCAGGTGGCTTTAGATGCTGGTGTCGGCGTCGTTCCGGGGTCTGATGGTCTCATCGAGACCGAAGACGAAGCTTTAAATATCGCTAGAGAGTGTGGGTTCCCAGTGATGCTGAAAGCTACGGCAGGAGGAGGAGGGATGGGGATGATCGTGTGTCATAACGACGACTCTCTGAGGAAGAACTTCTTGGTCACAAAGGATCGAGCAAAGGTCTGCATGTAATGCTTCTCTCGAACTGGAGTGGAGTCCCCTGACATTGTGTTTGACTGGCAGACGCTCTTCGGTAACGATGGGGTCTTCCTCGAAAGATATTACCCGGCTGCTAGACATGTTGAGATTCAAGTATGAGCTTTCCATCTGCCAAACGCCCTTATCAGCTAACGGATGGCGTAATAGGTCTTCGGAAACGGACTAGGAGATGTCGTCCATATGCGCGAACGAGAATGCAATATACAAAGACGCCATCAGAAGGTCATAGAAGAGACCCCTAGTCCTTTCTGCACATCTCATCCAGGTTCGTAGCTCTATTAACCGTTCTGTACCCAACCACTTACTCTGCAGTTAAAAGGGCTCAGAGAGCGAATGTGTGAAGTATCCGTGAACCTAGCTCGTTCGATCAAGTATGGATCAGCCGGTAAGTCGTTCCTTCCAGGTATGTGTGCCACAAAGTCACCCAACAGATGCTCTTCAGGTACTGTTGAATTTCTTGTGGACGATGAAACTGCGAACTTCTATTTTCTCGAGATGAACACCAGAATACAGGTGACTTTTCGCCCTTCAAATACATACATCTCCAAACTTACTTTGGTCAAAGGTCGAGCATCCCGTTACAGAAGAGACCCACCCTGGCCTAGATATCGTCGAGCTCATGATCAAACAAGGCATTGCGCAAATTTCGAATAAAGAGGGCCTGACTTCAGGATCGCTGGAAATGCAACAAAAGACATACAATGAACTCTATCGAAGAGGCGAGCTGGAAGGGAAGTCTCATTGCATCGAAGGCCGTATCTATTCGGAAAACCCATATGAGGGTTTTGTACCGTCTCCTGGCCTCCTCCAGCACGTCTCCTTCGACAAGAATAAAGCGAGCTGGCTTCGAGTTGACACCTGGGTGCGTTCTTGCTATACTCGACCCAGCCACAGCCATGTTCATCGAAATCACTCCAGATCGATACCGGAATGACAATTACGCCATATTTTGACCCGCTTCTGGCGAAAGTTATCGTTACTGGAGCCTCCAGAGACGAGGTGATATCAAGATTTTTACTTGCTTTGGATGAATTCAAGGTGTCAGGGCCCCAGAACAACATCCGCTATCTTGAAGAAATTGCACGAAATGAGAAATTCCGCGCGGGTCTGGCGACTACGAGATTTTTGGAAGAATTTTCCGTAAACCCACAGTAAGCAAATACGTACCTCGTTCTACGCCTCATAACTCACATAATAATCGAAGGGCATTCAAGGTTCTATCTTCCGGCATCGATACTACTGTTCAGGACTTGCCTGGTCGAACTATCAGACTGGGGATGCCCAGAAGCGGACCAATGGATGATCTGGCGTTCGCCGCAGGCAACATCCTCGTTGGAAATCCGAAAACTACTGAAGGTTTGGAGATGGTAGTGGTGCCAGGGGTTGGATGTTCATTCCAGTTCTTCGTGCCGGCAGTCCTGGCCGTCACTGGGATGGATGCGATAATCAAAGTCAATGGCATGGCGACTCCGATGTGGTCTCGAATCATTGTGCCCGAGAATGGCAAAGTTGATATTCAAGCGAAATCAATTGACAATGTCTCGACGGGTTTCAGGATATACCTCTGCATCCGAGGAGGATTTCCTGATATTCCGATATATTTGGGGTCGAAGTCTACTTCCATGGGCCTTGGAGGTTATCAAGTGCGTTGGTGGTTTTCTAATGCAACGCTTATTCTCATCAGTCGCTGCTTAGGGTCGTTCGTTAATGAAAGGAGATCTAATCTCATTGGGTGATTGTTCTCCAAAAGTCGACGAGAAGGAACCCATTCTTCTTCCAAAACAGATCGTTCCCGTCTATCCTTCGCATTGGGTAGTGTATGTGCTATCCGGACCGCACGACGACGAAGAATTCATAACTGCAGAAGGACTCAGTAGATTCTATTCGACTCATTGGCGAATCAGCCCTTCAAGTAATAGGCTGGGCATTCGTCTTGAAGCACCGACCTCTTCTGATAAAATTCGGTGGGCTAGGGATAGTGGCGGGGAAGGTGGCTCGCACCCTAGTAACATTCTGGACAACGGATACGCTCCTGGAACGATCAATATCAACGGTGACACTCCTGTTATTCTCACAAATGAAGGACCCGATATGGGAGGCTATCTCTGTATGTGTACCGTGGCGACAGCTGAAATGTTAGTCGTCTTTTTATGCTTTAAGTATCTCAGTTTCTTATTGAACCATGTAGGTGGAAACTGGGTCAACTTGCTCCTGGAAGCACCGTTCAGTTCCGAAGGATAAGTTGGAGCGAGTCGCTTCAAAAATCGGATCTCCGCGATGGTTGGCTGGACGCTGTTGCCCAATATGTTTCTCTTGGAAAGAGCAGCGAGCCCGCCTCCTTCGCTTTCCTGGATTCCGCTGTCGCTGACAGTCCTCAACCACCAGTTCTGCATGTCCGTTCCGCCCTCCAGAGCAGACCTGATTTGCAAGTTACGTTCCGTCAGGTATGAAGCCCGGCGCGACCATTTTCGTCAGCTAACCATACATTTTTTCCCATACTTCAATACTTAGGCAGGAGACTCTGCTATACTTGTTGAATTTGGACAGATGCATCTTGACATATTTATTCGCGCACGAATACACGCATTCCAGGGCATCGTACAAGCAAAGAAGATTCCTGGTATTCAATCTCTTTGCCCTTGTATTCGATCTGTTCTGGTGAGCGGAATGCAATTGATGATCTCATCGCAGTGTCCTCAACGTTACACTTAGTGCCATTATGATCCTCATGTTATTGCTCAAGACGTGTTCTTGAGGATTCTCGTCGAATCAGAAAGCGCCGTCCCTGAAAATATGAATTCCATGCAATTTCCAGGTCGGAGGATCACCTTTCCTATTGTTCTTGACGACAAATGGAACAAGGAAGCTCTTCATCGCTACATGTCGACAACTCGCGACAAAGCGGTATATTTACCAAGCAATGTCGACTACCTCGCCAACAACAATGGGTTATCTGATGCAAACGAAGCTCTCCAGAAATTAATTGCATCCGATTGGGCAAGTTTCATTTGAAACACTGAACATCTAGTTGTTTGCTAAATTGTATGTAAAAGCTCGTTTTAGGAGTCGGTTTTTACTTAGCTTGTCCATTCCTTGTTCCAGTCGGCCTTTCTTCTTCTACTTCTGTCTTTTCCTCAAGTCTGACCCCTCATTTTTAGATTGATCCTCGGTGCCGTTTAATTGGGCAAAAAATGAACCCTTCTCGTACATTTACTCCTCGGGTAAGCTCCAGGCTGGTAATATAAATTCATTGAACTATTGCCAACTACGTTATGCAGGGGGCCATCGGTATCGCAGGTCCTGTTGCAGCAATATACCCAATTGAATCCCCCGGAGGATACCAGCTCTACGGTCGCACACTCCCTGGGTGGCAAACCTGGGGAAAGGGAAAGGATTTCCTGCCAACGAAGCCTTGGCTTCTGGAAGCATTCGATCAAGTATTAAATGCATTTAAGTTTACATGTTATTTACCACTGACGCCATTACTAGGTACACTTCACGCCAATTTCCGAAAACGAATATGTCGAGGTATAGTTAGCTTCTTTGTTCCCGCAACAAGTGTCTAAACGTGCTCTCATTAGCTGGAAAAGCGATTTGATGCCGGACAATACACGTTCAAGGTAAGTCACCTTTTCGTATCACACTTCTGAGTTATAACTCTTGATTTTCAAGATTGAACCTGTTGTATTCTCTGTAGAGGAGCATTCTAGATTCCTAAATTCGATCTCAACCGAGCTAGAACTTTTCCGTCAGCGTCAGAAGGAGGGAAGCGCTCGAGAGGAAATCAAGTAAGCCCGACAACCCAATACGCCTCAGTCCATTCTAATGCGACAAACTTTAGGGAAAGGGCTCTCCTCCGCGAGTGGGAAGAGAAGAAAAGCACGCCGGCAGTAAGATTAAATCAAAGTCATCTTGAAGGTGCTTCCCCTGGACTGAGAATGCATATCGACGCTGATCCCGTCTTTTTCTTAGGTCTAGAGGGCGGTGTAAAAGTTACCGCTTCATTATTTGCTACAGTGTGGAAGATTAAATGTAGGCCAGGGGATACTGTTAACTCGGATTCCGATGTTCTTGTGGTTCTTGAAGCCATGAAAACAGAAATACCGGTTCTTGCTGGAGAAGGAAGTAAAGGGAAGAGGGTGCGAGGATTCGGAAGAGGTATCAAGGAAGGCACCTCTGTTTGTCCTGGGGAGACTCTGGTTGTATTAGAGTAAAATTTTAGTGTAAAATTATATTTCAGCGTTCTACCCTTAGGTGTTTGGCAAGAAATTTGGATCCTAATAATGTGCAATTTTTGCCAAAGCTTGATGTGCTGGCAGCCGCGGATTGCATTGGGACATCGTATTTTACTCTGTTCAATACTGGAACACTCAACAGCTCTACTGTTTAGGGACGAAAGAATCTCAACCAAGTTGATTCTCAAGATGTCATCCCGGGGTTTAAGATTTAGTATGTGACGTCCTTTTCCGCAGATGCTTCTACGAGCCTTCCCACAGAATACTCATCTATATGACTACTCAGGATCTTTTGAGCTCGAGTAGATTTTCTAGAGGATAAGCCTTTCGGTGAGGCTCTTCAGAACAGTCTGAGCTGGTCTGTGTTGCATGCGCTAGCGCGAAAGTTTCATATTTAGAAAACCACGCTGCCCTCCTAGAAGAATTCCATAGTGAGCGGCCCTAGAAATCGTCAGTCTCGTTCATTGTTAATCCAAGACCAGGCATACAATCAGAATATCGCTGTAGAGACTCGGGCTGAGGTAGCTGGCGCGGTTTCCAGTGGATGGCTACTTCAGGCCCGCTTTTGGAAATCGGTGGGGCTGAAGAGGGCTTCCTTCGGGAATTGACCTCCCTTTAGGAATATCGTCCATCGTGTTGTCATTGCCATGGTGCCAGATGGCCTTCAGTCCATATAGCCTCTCGAAAAGTTCCATTCTGGCTGAATGACGGATGTTTCGCATTGGTTAGCATACAAGATTTCCTACGCTGCGACGCGATAGCTACCGCAGGGGAATCGGGATGAGCGTGTTTTCTCGCACGTTGACTGCAACCTAGCCCGCTAACCACGTCTCTTCATGTAGGAGTTGTGAAAAGACGTACATCGTGCCTTTGTGCTTGAACTGAACCGCTGGTGGTATGCATACGGTGAGAAGGCTTTCGTTTTTTGTTAGCTTTTCTAAATCTGTTTTGCCCTCTGGGCCATAGGAAGTATATAGAAAAGTATCGAATTCCATTGCCTTATTGTGGCAATCTGTTTTTTTATTCCACGGTCAGTTTCCTATAAATTGTTTCCGTTGTTTATGTGGCCCGAATACAACACTGTTCTGTGACACGACCTATCCACCGTATTCTGTCTTCCATCATCTGTCAATTCAACCTGCTCTATTTTCCAGCATCCCTCTTTCTCCTTCGACCCTCATATTCAACCCTTTTCTCGTCCGATCACTGACCTTTCCCTTCCTTCCTTCCTCGCGTCATTTGCTATTTCGAAATTATCTCCCCCCGACACATTCGAAAATCGCTAAACAATGCCAGAGCGCGACTCGAGCTTGCTAGATCTGCGTTACGCCCCGGAAGTGTGCCACGAAACAGATCCCCGTGTCTATAAGTGAGTCCTATCCAAACCCGGGTGGCACATTTCTCTTATGCCCCTCCCTCCATTCGTTCCTAGTGGATTTGCCGTCTTCGACGATTGGCTTGAGGGGCAACTCGCCGAACTTGAAGAGATGTGCGAGCGAATAACCGGATACAGACTCGAAGCCGTTGAAAACGTTGATGGCTGGGTAAGGAGGATACCCCTTCCGAAGTACGTGCATGTTGTCGGTTTCTGATAATGCCACTTCCAACCTTAATTCCACTAGACCAAGTTCATCCACCGACTCACCGCCTGAGGAAGGCACCTCTACAGGGAGCTGTGTGTCTCCACAAGGCTCAGGTTTCCCGCATGATCACGTTTCGGTAACCACGCCAGACTCCCATCCATTCTCTTCGATCTCCAGCGCCGGCGTACCATTCAGTGGCATGGTTCCTCCGAAGCTTTCAGAGAATCCTCCAATCCCACCAGCGTCTGGTTCCGGGAGTTTCGGGAGCTCCATGAAGCGAAAGCTGGAAGATGTTTATTCTGATCACGAACTTAACGAGTGAGAGCGATATGTCTCCTTTTTGATTATACAGTCCGCTTATTTTTTTGCAGCATCGTTCCAAACCCGAAGAAGGCAAATACGAGCCGTAAAAAGAGGGTCGAGGACAAGTTCAACTGTCGATGGGGCGGCGATTGTTCGCACGTCTTCAGCCCATTTGATACCAACGCCGTGCTGTTGGATCACCTCAAAGCATCGCATTCCGTTGTATGCCATGATGCCAACGATAAACGCAAGCTAGTATCTGCGCCGTGCACGTGTCGCTGGACGGGATGTAAGTTGAAGCGCCAATTGGCTGGCCACCATAACCTTTGGACGCATATCACAACAACGACAGGCCACGTTTTAAGGAAGGACGATTAGGTACCTGTCCCAGTGACACTCTCCCTCCAAGTGGATGGATTAGTGGATGGATTTAGGGTTGGCCAGCGTATTCGCGAAATGTAATTCAGATTAATTTGTTGTATGTTTTTATATAAATCAATGTTCTCATAATTAAAAGAAGAGCGACCTAGAAAAACGCCGTACATGCACCTCACCCGGGAGGTGAATATGTAATGGACCTCCGAGTTCATGCTATAACATTTGTATTTAAATCGTTGATCGATTCACAATTCTGCTCATTTATTCATACACGCGATACACGGTCTGCATTGACGGCGACGCCACACATGATGGACGCCACATGTACCCGGAACCCTTTATTCAAATTTAGATGTTTTCCAAGGGGCTTGGATCCTAATACGATATCCACAGATCATGATGGCAACCAGATGGCAGAAAGTGATGGCGCACCTTAGTACTGGGAGCGATTGCTCTGGAAACATTCGTCATTCACTGCCTTGCATTCACCGGCATAGCGAGGCTGGTAGTACGCGCAATTGGAGTTCCAATGAAGGTCTACCGGTACACCTCGCGATTGACATTCAAGCTCAAGTTGTCTCTTCTCAGCTGGTCGAATGCTATTGTGGCCAATTCGCAAACCTTCGATGTCCTTTAACGCGCCCGCCCTCCATACTATTCTAACACATACAGGAGCAATTTTAATCTACTGTCGGCATGAGAGAGCAATGAGAGAAATCATCATCTTTTAATTACTTTTATCGCCATACCATATATACAACGAACATGCACATATCGATCGATTGACCATTTTATCAGGTTCTATGCAGACGCAGACACTGGACCAGATATTTAAGAACGGTCCGTTAATCATCTCATTGTGCTCGATATGAGCCTCTCGTATAAATGACAAAGGAAAGGGCTGAAGGACCCACAAAGAGCGTCAAAGGGTCATTGTGAAACAGAGGGATATTATCACCCTTTTGAGATCTCTTGATACTTGTGGTTCGCTGGTCCAGTGGAATTGGGTTTTGTTTTCATCTCGTCTCTTAATTTCGACCAGTTGATAAAGACGCGGCGAGCGTTTGTCTCACCAAATTAGATTCGTGTATTAGAAGATGCCTCGCAGGTTCCTTGTTCCATATTTCCCATCTCACTACGCGCCACTGTATACCTCGAATATTGGAAGTGGACGCCATAAAACCTACAATAACACAAACAACGCCCACAGCATCCTTGGTGCACCTAGTCCCGTCGAATACAACAATTACATATGTGCATCCATGCACTTCGGCCTACTGGAGTCTACCATCGCCGTAAGCGTCACAGCAGATGTAGTTCCAGCAGCCGCTGGTAGTTATTTTCACTCCAATCGCGTGGCATATTAAGTATGGCAATCCTTCCCAGTATCTGCGCTCTCTCTGACAAATGACAAACGGTATGGGCACCGTCATTTTACTTGACATTGGAAAAACCTACTTAAATAATAATTAACTCCTTTTGATAAATCTTCTCCAGTATTCCACGCCGTGGCGCATTAGATTAATACGGGTCGCGTCGGCGTCGCGCCCGAAGATTTCGAATCACGTGACCGATTTAACGCAGTCTCGCGGACACGTCACAAAATCTGCTCATTCTTTGCCGATGTGCGACTGCACTTATACAGACCATTTCTCAGCTCTGCACTCATGCGACATCTCTAACAACTAGCATCTTGGAAGATCACCCCATCTGTGTTTGACGCCTTCTAAGGTCTAACGATACCTAACTCTGATGTTCCGCTCCCCCGATTCTGATTGCCTGACATCGACCTCGCAGCATGGCCCGAGCTAAACTTGGGATGCGTTGCCGGTCAACCCCATGGCTTATCATATCGAGCTCAAGACAGTAGACTTCGCCAAGGGCAGCATTCCTCCTGATCCGATGGAACCACATCGCGACATGGATGTCTCATTCGCAGCAATCTCTCTGTTTTTTTTTGCGGACAGCAAAGAGTTTTACTCAGGAAAAGAACGGATTTTGACTGCCAAAATCAAGCTGAAAATTGCGGCAAATCGTGGCAGCTGGCAATTCACGCAGGCATTGATATCATACGGGATGCAAAAAAGCCTCTTGCGCCTCGGAACCCAAATATGTTTTTCTTTTTTCTAGGTTATAGGAGAGATACAGCCGATGTGTTAATGCAGAAAAATAGCTCCAGGATTTTCACCCCCCGGTCATGGCCCTATAAGTCAAAGCGGTATGCCTTGCGACGCTTTCGTGAACGCGCTTTGGACGCGCCCGTCATGTTGTCCCCGCTTTGATGCGTCCGCTTTGGCCAAGCGGGAGTGTTCTTTGGAGATCTTGAAAGACCTGGTCATCAATGGTTGAAGTTGGAAGACATGGGTATGGCTCGAGGTGTTATTACATCAGGCTTCCACATCAGGGATGTTGGGCAGTTTTCGTCTATTGTCCGTTTCATCTTCACATCTCTTCACATCTTGGAATTGCGGAGAGTCACGCCGTCACCTGACCTTCACGCTCAAGCGCGTTTGCAAAACCTGACTCTCTTCACTCTTCCTCTCACCTAATTCCACTTTCCCTCTCGTGTCACGTCCCTCACTCCTCCCTAACTATCCCCAACTACGACTTATTGCCACGCGTAACTGCCCGACCTCCATTTTTTTCAAATCCCCTACCTCACAATACTCGTTTTACTTTCCATTCATCGTCATGTCCATGTAAGCTTCAGTTGCCACTCCTTCCGCACCCTGCCTTATCCTTATTCTGTAGGCGACGTGAAGATATTATCGACCTCACGGACGAGAACGTCTATGCCAGTGGCCACTTCGAGGGCGCGATCAACAGGTATGCCACAATGTCCAACTCCATTGGCCAATCAGACATTAACATAAACTGTTACTAGTGCGCCGAATGCGAACGCGGACGGAGAATATTTCTCAGAGAATGAGGAATCTCTACCGGTCGATTGGTTGCTGGAGGATTACGGAGATCACGCAGAATATGCGTCAGGGAATCTTGCAGCCTTTGCCACTGATGAGATGATACCCAGCATGAACACGAATGCCCCCTCAGTCGAAGCTCAAGGACCGGTTCTCCTCAGACCTTGCAGTGGCACACTGTGCCCGCAGGCGAGCCTACTATTTTCTGGTGGAGTTCTGACCGACCGCGCCTCTTCCACAGGAGGGTGGAGCGAAGATAGCCCTGGCCCCATAACGCCATCGTCCTTCAATGAGGATATTTTCACCTCCACTTATGCGGACGCTACGGACGACACCACCTATTCTTATGACGCATCACCATTTGGAAATTCTTTTACCTGCGACGAGGATACCGTCGGGATCTGGAACTCCCTTACCACTGGGGATAACATCTCAGTTAATGACGAGGGATTCGACTACAGCCAGGAGGCAGGACCCTCGTCACGTTACGTGCCAGAGCAGCCCCTTGAATCCAGTGCAACAGGATGTTCTTCCCGAGCAAGCGAATCCGTCGCAGAGGACTATCACGCTCTGACAGTAGACCATCCATCCAGTGGTCATCAATTCAGCTCCTTCTACCACGATTATGCCCAGCAACCCCGTGCAGGCTCGTCTCGCATGGGTATGCTTCCTGACTATAATTCACAATCAGTGATGGTACACTTTCCCACTGCTTTCGAAGAAACACCTGCTCTTCCGACCACCAATGAGCAACTCCAGCCGGCAGAGTATGCGCACGGTTTCCAGCCCCGCAACATGGGTCGTCATACAATGCGCTTGCCTGTCGTGCAGACCGACTACTCATACCAGATCCCCAGCATTCCTACCATCCCGTCTATGAACGACCTCATACCATCAGCCGGCTTTCTGGGTTCCGAAATGGGTCAAGGTTTGAGTGTACGAATGTCCCGCCAAACACATCGGGCTGCGGTCCCATATAGCGGGCAGCCGCCGGCCTCGACTTTATCTTCTGTCCTCGTCCCTACACTCACCATGGTTGCGGATGACCTGTGCCGGGATGTGGCGACGCAGGACATTATGTGCCTGTACAACGGCTGTCCTCGAGCCGTCTGCGCGGGTTTGAAGGTATTCGGCATCCATCTCCGTAGCGCGCACGATATCCCTGCCGGCAAAACGAAGCGCAATGGTGAAATCAGGATAGGTTGTTTGTGGCCGGACTGCACCAAGTCGTTGTCTGGCTCTGAAATTATGCGGCATATTCAGACAGACCATTCGGGAGTCTCCTTCAAATGCCGCCAATGCAACACCATCCGCAATCGATCAGATTTGATTGCTAGCCACATCCGCAATGCGCGGGGTCATCAGGTTATCGAAGGTGTTGATCTCTGGGATGAGGTTCATAAACCTTGAACCTCGGCCAATGGGCCGCTTTTTCTCGTCTCCCTTTCCCGTACTACTACTACTACATTGTTTTCAGGGTTTCAGGCTCTGGCCAATGCTTTGTGCTATCATAATGACTCGCCTTTGGTTATGTTGCTTCTTTATTATGTATCATTATTGTTGTCTCGCCCCGTGCCATCGGTTTATTACATTTTCATACTACACACAACTGGACACTTACAAAAAGAATAGGAAAATAGGAAAACAAAAACTGTAGATAGCTGTTCCTGATAGTTGATCTCCTGTTTCCTAGGTGGTATTTCTACAACCTTGCATGGACTTCGAATATCTTGAATTTTTACGCCATGTTTGATGTGAATTTCTACAGGCTGAAATTGTCAGAGATCCAGAAACTTAAACATATCTCATTTTTCCAGGCAGAGTATGTGAATTTGACTAAATCATGATGCTAGAGGGGTGTAGATTGGCAGCGCTCAACACTTATACTCCATTCTCGCAATCGATACTCTTCAGCTCGCATAGATTGGATTAGATTGGATCGAGGCTGTGCATGTCCAGCGTGACTCGATGCAGAACTGAACAACCAACCTTGCCCACGACGGCGGCTATACCGCACGACGCCGCTTCTACGCGTTCCCGAGCTCTCTTGCCTGCTCCACTGGCATAATGGGCCAGCAACATCAAGCATACCTAATAGCTTGACTTGTTCCTCACGGAAGTCCTCCCAGTATCGTTGTATTGATGCAATACACCATGAGTGGTGTTATCGTCGCCTGCCGCCTGAAGTCCTCCTTCATTTCATGGCGCTCGCCAACCAGAAAGATAACCCGAGAAGAAGTTCATGCACTCAACAGTGTATATGGCAGTGCAATGGACGAGCCTCCTACCATTCCGATATCCCTCGTCCTTTCACGACGTTCTTGCTAGCATCAGCTTTCTCTACAGCGCTTAAGCAGTTGCTCGCGTTTCGTACACGAGTACAACCACTCTGAACACTCACGCTATATTTATCCATAAGATATCGTCAATTCACGCTCATAAAGTGTTGGTCTCGCACTTGCTTGTGTCGTCGTGTTGCGGCCCTAAGTACAGTATACACGTATGTCAAAGTCCTTCTGCTGGCACAAAGTTATGTCTATGATATATTCAAAACAGGTCGACGTTCAGGCTAGTGATGATGATGTCGATGTCATTTCAAAATGCCCAGTTTTGGAGGCACCAATGTCATCTCGAGGAGCGAAGAATATGCCCGATGGCTCGTGTGGAAGCCCATCTACGGGAACGGCATCAGTTCAGTCAAATTAACCTGTATAAGAGCAACGAACATTGCCTGGGTGCATGTATGTTAACTCTAGCCATTCGACCATGGCTACTCGAAATCTCGGATTGTCCACCTGCACTGCGTAGACTGAGGATAAGCCTCGAGACCATGAGGCTCGTGATTCTACCGGTACCAAATAAAAGTCATTAAAAATCGGCGTCTGTAATCTCTGTCAAGTCACTTACAACGAACTGAAAGCTGCGTTTAGGGCTTTCAAGTTATCCTAAAGTATATTTTGTTATGATAGCACGGGATTCAACAAGCATACCTCACGAACAGGCGCAAACTACGATTGGAAGGAATCACAGCGTCAGAAAAACCCTTGAGAAACTAGGGAATGACGCACTATGAACATGAGGGCAGTGACCACATTCGCGGCAAAGATGACTGCAAAATAAATTACCCCTGTATGCAAGTCAACCAATGTCAACTATTGAAATCTAAATATAAGTAATTCGGACGGACCATCGCGAAAGATACGAGTTAAGAGTGAATGTACAGTTCCTCGGGTTTCACGATTAACCACAATGGTACGCCACAATGTGAATAAGAACATGGCAGTATCTGAAAAAATAAATAAGACGGATCAGCTTTAGTCAACTCGAGGCGAGAGAGGAGGGTGGGGTATTACCAAAAAAGAGCTCAGCGATCCAGGTGAAAGAAAAGCGACTGGAGAATGACATATTAACTATAGGCGAGGACGCTATACTGGACGGATTACTCGCATTTGATTCCGTCCCACTAGGACACACTGGGATGCCAAGATTCCTGTCAAGTCAGTGCATTAGTTGATGTATTTTCGGAATATATTTAGATATAATTTTACCTGGTGGGAGTTCCAGCCTTGTTCCGTCAGTGAACGACCACTAAAATAATGAGCATTAAGGAAAGGCTTGTAATCACTGACAAGGTCCCCTACAATCTTGAGCGCCAGCTCTGTTGTCAGTAGAAACACTCCAATTGAGACGACGACTCTACTTCTTGCATAGATGGCGTAAAGGCGTATTAGAAAAATGGCTTCACATTGCATTAGCCAGACATTTTTCATCCGCTGAGACAAGGAACTCACTGCCTATAATCGCTGACATGAGAAGTCTCACGATTTCGGGGAAAAGAACATATCGATCGCATACTTCCGGGCTCCAGTTATCGAAGTTGGCTTTTGAATGAAGTGTGATTATGGCTAATCTGTGGCGCTTGTATAGTTGTGTACCTACAGACGAGGAGAACAATAAAGCCTAATGGTGGAAAATAGCGGTTCTTGTTAAGAATTTGAATTCAGCCTTTCGCTTAGAAAATATATACTATAGATGGGTTAGACCTACCAAAAACCAAAGAATTGTAAATGGAGTGAACTTCCTCATCCAAATGCTCTCGACCTCTTCTCCAAAAGTGATCACAATGTCATAAAAGAGCATGACTACTTGGACGTGAGAATGCGGCTGGATCATGGACTGGATAGGACCAACCACAAGATGCTAGAGAATACATCTTGACAGCCATTCTAGCAAAGGAAGTGAGTTGTTGCAGAGAAAGGTGAGTCGTTAGGACAAACAAATTGGAAACGATGTTGTTCAGCTGATTTTGAGTAAGTTCGGCCTCCATGTTAGGCGTCAAGATGATAGGCGTCAGGAGTACAACACGTCGATATAAATCGGTCTCCCGGAGGCTAGAGGAGCAAAAAATGCAGTCAGCACCACATTGAAAAAGAAAACGTCGCTTTTATGTGCAATCTAGTTTACTGTATCCTTCACCCAGTCGGAACAACAACAACCGTGGAGTGCCTGTCGCAAACCTGGGATCTTCTGAGAGAATCAAAGAAGATCGTTTGCTGAGCTATATCGTACCTGTTCAATGGTTGACGTGATCGGCCTACATGGCCAGAAAATAGCTTATGAAACTCAGAAGTCTCGACGCTGACTGACCAGTGTCAAGCTGCTCGGCGTGAATCATGATGGAAGACACTATTGATCATCTTCGCACGATGGTCCAGGTTGGTCTGCTGACTCTACTGTAACCGGCTCAGCGAGAGTTCCACGTTCAGCCAGTGGCCAGCCATGGATTGAACAGTGCCATACGTCTTTTTAGCGTCGTGGTTTGTTGAAGGCAAGTATCTAAGAAAATACTTAAGTAGAGGATGCTGCTTTGATGCTGCTGCTGCCAAGCTTTCTATCTTGGGCGAACTTCGAAGGTACGCGGCTTCAGAATTGATATTGAGAATTCTGGTTCTCGAGGCTATGGTGGTGGTGGCTGAAAGATATTTCTGGGATGTTGGGATACGGAAGAGATGTATACATGGATAAGGACAGATGAGGACCTAACTTCTCGGAGCGAAGGAATGCTGGATGACAGAACGAGGGTTACATGTATATTAATAGTATGATAGCAGCCATCTTGACAATGATAACGGTTCTGACCTATCCGACAGAAAAGGGGGGCCCATTATTCCGCGGCAAAAATACCTACTACCCAATTCTTCTAATTTCGAGGTCCTTACATTCGATGGCTACCATCATGAACGCACACATGACTCTAGATTTATTTAGTGATCTATTTCAAACTGACGAATTGTGGTCGCATTCCAGAGCACCTTGGTGCATGTCCGAGAAGTGACGGTAAAAACTACGCTTTGTAACAGCAGGAACGCACAGGTTCCGCGACGGTCAGTGGTGTTTTCAATTTTGTGTGCCTTTTGACACTCCCCCTCTTGCTCCCCCGGGCCCCCTAGTGGTTTTGGAAATTTAACCGCAATCTTTATAACACCTTCTACCTACTGAGCTTAATGACCTTGCCTGCTGGGTATTATAAGTGCTTCGTTGAGGCTTCGACGCGTTCCGGAGCTATAAAATTGCCGAAATGCCGTAGCAGTGACCTGTCCCGATTTCAAGGTCCGCCAGAATCATCACGCGCAGAGGTCGTTCCTTCTACTAGTCGCAGATATTCTTTACACCGCTGTTTCGGTAGGCTTAGAGCCTTTCCACGACGACAACCTCCTCAAGACCTGTAGAGGTTGGAAGACGCGAACCTTATCCAACATATGTTTCGCACATCCACGACATTAAACAATTGGCGGTGGCTTTCTCAACCTTCAACTTGCAGGAATCCGGCTGCCCAGATTCGAAGGGAAATATGGAGAACAGAAAGTACGGCGTGGTTTGGACGGAACCTGAGGCAATTTTCTTGCTCTTCTGCCAGGCGAAACAGAGTTTATATTCGCTTTTCACCGCCTGATGACCCCAAGAGGCCTGGAAGTGGTCCGCACCACAAGAACTTGCAAGATCGACGGATCCAAATTGCAATAGGGGCAGGGGTGTTGGGAACAGCGTACTATGTTTCCCAGTGAGTAATCTTTTTCGTTTCGATACATGTCCAATTCTGAGCTGTTTTCCAAAGCCTTGAGCAAGTTCCTGACACAGGCCGTTGGCGGTTCATGAACACTTCACCCCAGTTTGAAGCCAAGGCAAGTACCTTGGTTCTGATAATCAAGTACGACTAATCCTTGCGCAGATTGGGGAGGTACTGCGCGAACAATTACGCGAAGAACTCAAGGCTGCCACCCTTCCTCCAAATCACCCACTCAGTATACACGTCCGACGCGTCGTGACACGTGTTCTCCATGCCTCGAATCTGGGTATCCTTCGTGGAGAAGTCGAACCCACCTTTCGCTCTCCCTTTGGGATGGGTACCGATTCTGAAGGCCACGCCTGGAACCCTGATGTCATGTTTGGTGCAGCGGCAGCACCAGGACCAGTTTACGGCCCGGATAAAGTCTGGGATGTAATAGTTGTGAACGATATTAAGGTGATCAACGCCATGGCGAGTCCTGGCAAGTCTACTTTGATGACCATCATTGAATGTCGATAACGAATTCCACCTTATAGGCATCATCGTCGTGTTCACTGGTATCCTCCCTGTCTGCCAAGACGAAGAAGGTCTGGCTGCCGTGCTATCCCATGGTAAGACTTATTCTGTCATTATTTGGATAACCTACCGTTAAAGAATTAATTTCCAGAAATCGGACACGTAGGTAGGTAGGCCCGTAACCCGTCTGGGCTGTAGCTAATCGAGCCTGTCAAGTTGCGCGTCACACTGCGGAACGCATGTCGTCCCAAACTATCAGCTGGGCACTCCTCATATTGTTATCAACGCTGTTGGGCGCAAACATGAGCCTAACCAACTTTTTCCAAACGTTGTTGCTTGATCTCCCGAATTCACGGACGCAAGAGCGGGAAGGTTGGCCTTACTTCGGTTTATCAGTGATAAGGGACTGATGGATTCTTGTGCAGCTGACCTTATAGGCCTACGCCTTATGAGCCGAGCGTGCTACGATCCACAGGCCTCGCCAAAGTACGTCCTCCTTTCGTCTCCGTAGCAAAAGGCTAACCTCGTTCGTTCGTCGTCAGAATGTTTGCTCGTTTGGGGCAGCTAGAGTCCAAGATAGCCACAAAGGCCAACCTAGACTTTTTCCAAACCCATCCATCATCAGAGAGTCGTGTCAAGGTACGTCCTTCCCATTCCCGTTCTTTCATATCCTGTTCAACGAACTTTTTCGTGCTGCACAGATGCTGGAAGAAGCTCTCCCAGAGGGTTACGCTATTCTTGCTGCTAATCCAGATTGCGACCGAGTCCGACAGGAAATCGAATCGTTTAAGGCGACGGCACATGCCATCAAAGCAGACGACAAGGGCGAGTGGGGGTTTGCTTGAGGTGTTATGGCGTCGATTATCCAGCCGTGTGAGAGCCGCCTGTACCATGCGCCCGGGACTATAGAAGTCATTGATGGTGAGCTCTCGTACTTCGTATTGGGGCGTCAGTGAACGTAGTAGCTTATTTTTTCCCTTAGTATTTCTAGAGGTAGAATGAGTATAATACCCCAACTCTTGGCGGGAGTTTGCGTCGGCCCATGCCACTTCCAAATCTGTTCATGTGACCTTGAGAACATTGTCTCCCGACATTCTAATGCGACGGCTAACCATAAGAGGCCCACACCCGCGCCCACCAGACATCAACGTCGCATTGTGCACTGAGAAAACATTGTCTTTCAGAGCCGAAATATCCCGCAACCAGGAAGAAGATTCTCATGTACTCCATGAAGACGACTACAACCTGAAATCCGTATGAAACCTGGGATTCATGCGGTATCCTCGAATGTCGATAGTGGCAGATTTCCTTCACATATAATTCGTTGAAGGTATCTAAATGTCCATAAGTATCTGCAATTTGAACTCATAATGAATTCAGTTCTATCTATCGACGAGTTGTAATGTGCATGTGCCACCTTTACTCATACGCATAGATTGCATAATAAGTCTCTTTAATAGGTTCATTTACTGAGGCAAAATACGGCGCGTTGTCATACGATAGGCTGGAAAAGCGGACCCCAGCCTGTGGTAGAAAACGTCTCATCCATTGGAACGTCTCATACCAATGGCGAAGAAATGCAGAAATGCGACACGAGCCTCACATTCTGTTTCTTTTTGCCAGCGCGAGCAGATCTAGACTGGTAAATACCTTCGAACCTAGCTTTCTCGGATGAAATATCTACCCTTTGGCCCGATTCTCGCCTGCTTGAGGGCCCAAAATGTTAAATATGATAAATCAGCCCGGTTGAAGCCAGAAATTTCGGCGACGAGGGGTCGTCTAAAGTTGTGAAAGTAGACAATAATATAACGAGATTAGGGGAAGAGGCTCACCTCATCCCTCCAAACAGACACTGATAGTTCGAGATTGTCCAATCCTGAATTAAATTCGGATCTATTTTCCAATATTTCTGCTAGAATGACGAAAGTGTAGCGCATCCAATGGCGTGGCCCGGGTTCTGTATTTTTATGCGTCGAGGTAGGGGAAACAATATCGGCAAAGAATGGCCCAGTGGCAGGAATTGTAGTTAAATCCTGACAGGAAAATCGTATATAAGCTTCGAAGACCTCATTAAAAAAAATCACAACTCACAGCTGCTTCAAGCCTTAATCACAGGAAGATCCAGAAGGGCGGACTAAGCCATATAGTGCTGTCCAGAGGACCGTAGGCTGCAGGAGACTAGTTTGACGTTAGAAACGTCGCCGACACTTTGCACAACCTGCAAAAGAAGGCTATCGTCGTCGTATCGGCGGGGTTGATGACTTGGGAAGCTAGCTCCAGGTGCGGAAAGTTGTGGCCAGCATGCGTCCTGTCTTACAGAGTGCACAGTCCAATGCCGCCGCCCGTGAGCCTGGAGAAAGCCAAGCCCCGTTTTATCAACCCCTGTCAATGACAGTGAGCGGCCTCGTGACCCAGAACTCCGTTCGCCGCATTGAATTTTCTTTTGTTCTCAGAAGAAAAAAAGGAACAAAGGAAAAGGATAAGGCCTGGCTACGCACGTCAGTCAGGGACTTGTTCAAAGAAATCAGCCAGCAGAGTATCGCGCTAAATGGAAACGACCTACCTCAAAACGAGGCAGTCAATCGGATCTGTATGGTGTCGCCCGCTGATAGGTATCGAGATCAAACTACAGTCAGCATGTTGGAGGCAGACGTATTATAAATCTGATGAAATTGCCCACCTTTTGAGCGACTTCACCAGACTTGTAATTTGACTGTACTAGTACTTTACAAGGTAAAGTGAAGCTGAAGGTCAGTCTATAACCCAGGTAAGTCGTATATAATTCCATAGCTATCCAAAGCAAGCAGGTGAGTGTTATGGTTCGGATAACATGCAAAGCTTACCTCTCTTTGGGAACACTCTGGTCTTCGAGGGCGTCTTTTCCGTGCATGCCACGGTTGCTGAATTCTGGCCTACTCTGAGTCTGTGGATCCAACTGCACGATCTCGCTTACGCAATACCTGTTTCCTGGGCTCGCCTGGCTGTGGCTCTCTGTTCTGGAATAGTAGAAAGGCTTGATAAGTAGTCACGCTTTAAAAGCTCTATAAATGCTCACATGTGTCACATACAAATTGTTCGCCCTGAGTCCTTCGCTACATGTCAGTTATAAACATGCATTGGAACCTCGTGAACACGTCGAACTGGACGCGCAAGACGCGTAAAAGACGCGTGTAATTGGCGTGTGGCATAAGGAAGGAGCCAAGCTTTGGGAAAGTTTGCTGCAAAGTTGGTTGACAAATACGAACATACACAACTACAATATCACATTATCTTATCTCCCCACATATCCTCCTGCTGATTATTCACCACATCTCCAAGTTCCCGCACGGGAAGCCCCGGGGCCCAATTCCCGACCTATAACCCGCAGGGCCAGTACGACACCGCCTATTATGAAGATACGAAGCCCATAAGGCAGCGTAAGATGTTGTTTTGGCTGTCCACGTCGCTGAGGCTGGTGTCGCGGCCAAGTCGCGGCAGCTGTACATCGGAGCGTGCACATGTTGCGGTCGACATACCTCCCCTCGTACCAGTAACCAGGTGATGATCCGCCCGGGTACTCGAGCGACCCTTTCCCGATGGGCGTCCCCACTGCCTCATCCCCAAGCTCGAGCTGCTCTAACCCCAACGCTCCATCTATCCCAAATTTCAACGGCACCCCGCCTGTACATGGACCGCGAGGACGCCTTTCAGGATTTTTTGACGTCACGCAGCCCCAGGCCCACCTAGAGGACCTGGTGCGGATTTGCGGGGTGAGGGAGGGCGTTGTGAGTATACCTGGGTGGGGTGGGGTGGGGTGGTGGAGAAGGGGATATCCACAGGAGAGAATGCAGAGAATGTACACCGCGAGTTCGAACAGGTCGCAGAGTTCCTCTGTTCTCAGTTTGGCCTTATCGCCAGCGGAGCCGCTGTCGCCTTCACCGTCGTTTCCCTCAACGACCTTAGCACCCACACAACCACCAGCGCCTGCGCCCTCACCCAAACCCACCTCGACGTGGGGCTCTCCTCGCCCGCTTCTTCCTCGGGCGCGTCGTCTCCGCGTACCCCTT
>JADNRV010000464.1:0-31893 GCA_015499995.1 Flammula alnicola | reverse complement strand
TCGTGGCTCCGCTTCACGTCTTGCCATATGTATTATATCTAAGTACACCCCATAGAGTTTGACCCACCATTGTTGTACTACTAACCCCGTAATAGTCACTCTACATCCACAAACACTAGTATGCTCGAGTTATACCTATTACTTACCCGCTACGTTTCCGTAAACACCCTGGATGTCGTGACGCCGACGCTTGCCTCTAGAATTTTGAAATACTCATTAAATATCGGTCGTAAAATTCATTACATACAATACAACAACAAAATGCGTCAAGATCCATGAAATGCGAAAAGAGGTGCGAAACAAACAAGAAAGAGGTAGAAGGAAAGATAAGTAAACGTCGACCCGCAGAACAAAACAGAATAACTAGATATGCAGCAATCCACCCAATAATCCAAAGTTTAATTGCGAGAAATGAGACGATGCTGTACGAAATGTAGACAATTCTTTACGTCTTTTGCCCTTGTCCTTGGTACTTCTTAATGAGGTCTCTAAGCCGGGCTTGCCCAAACGCAAGCTCTGGAGGTTTGCTGGGAGAAGCGGGCCGCGGAGCATCCGTTATGTTCCCAGAGGCGGTCAAGCTGGGCGCCGATAACGTTGTCGGCAGCTTTACAGGTCGAAGAGGCGTCTGAACACCCGAGATCTGTGGTCGGGCGAGGGATGCGGTAGAAAAAGGGTAGGAACGGCATGCGAAGAAGACACAACGGCAGGGTCTGACGTCGCTTTGATAACGGGTTTCGCGCCCTTCGCGGCAAGCCCAAGTCCGTGTAATTTAGTGTCGGAGGAAGTAGGTGTCGAGAGATTCGTGGGTGCGACTTTACCGTGCAACGAATAGGGTTTGGCCATCGCCGTCGCTGGCCGTTTATAAACTAAAGCCTCCGCAGATTGGCCTGACCTGCCTGCTTCAGGCCGACTGCTTGGCGTTGAAAGAGCCGTCGATGAGAGCATCCTCTTCGGAGCTGGGCCTGAATTGGGAGATTTGGAGGCAAAAAAGACACCGCGCGAGTCTGGACGTTTCTGGGCTTCGTTCAGCGGCTTCGCGGGACTGGCACCGCTGCCAGACGCACGCGGAACTTGCTTGGGAACAGGAGGAGCAGGGGTCATCACAGCCGCTGAAAATAGCTTCTTTTCCATACGTAGGGGTTTCGACGGAGGCGGAAGTTGCTCTACAGAATACAGACGTTTCGGAACTCCTTTCCCTTGGACGTCGCTGCTGATGGCCCCGGATGACCAAAGATTGGCGACAGCGGTAACCTTGCCGCCTCTGCCGCCACGCGCTGACCGGATGTCGTATTTAACCTCAGGATCAATAGATTTGGGAGGAGGAAACACCGACGGTACTCGACCCTTCAGCGGAGGACAGACAGGGTCTTTGTTAGGCGGGGGCGGAGATATGGCATTAGCTTGAACGACTTCTGCCGTCTTCCATACGTTGCGTGCGGCGGCGAGTAAGAGAGAGGCATGTTGGGTCTATTCGACCTCGGATCTGCTGGTGTTGCTTTAGATGATGGAGGTGATACTCTTCGATCCGTTCTGATGGACAAAGGTGGCACGACTGGCGAGATAGCGAGAGAAAATTTAGGAGCTGGTAGTGTAGGTGCAGGAGGGGATGCTGACGACCAAATATCCTGAACCCTTCTCGCATCCGCTGTCACAGAGGTATCCGTAGTAGCAGGGGTGGAGCTTGGATACTATTCCTTTTAAGCGTTGCGATAGGCACAATTCCTGACGAGCGAGGATTTGGAGATGCAGAAATACCTTTCGGGGCTTCCGCTTTAGCTTCAGGAGCAGCCAAAGGCTCAGGAGCAGAAAGCGGCGAAGGTTGAACCCCGTTATCATCCGCCAGTTCGAGTGGAGAATGAGGGTCCCGAAGAACGCTAGGACTAGGTGGAATGATCTGTTCTTGAGGAGGTACGTCTGGGTCGATCCCACCCAGCCACGCAGCAACCCGTCCTTTCGCAGCTGATTTATTGCTCGAACGATCCTTCTTCTTTCCGCTCGTCTTGCCCCTCTTTACTCTTCTCCTTCTCCTTGGCCTTCTCCAGCTCTGCCTTGTTCTTCTCTTCCTTCTCTCTCGCCTTTTCCCTCTCTGTGTTCGATGTCTTCGGCGGTGAGCTAACCTGCGCCCGTTCTCGCATATGCATATGCAAACCGGACCTCATCCCGTCTCTGCCATCACTGGATCCGCTCCTCGACCTGCCAGCTCTATGCGTCCGTCCATCGAATTCTCCATCCGAATCGTCGCCACCCAACCCGCCAGCAAGCGTCAAACTCGAAATCGCAGAATCGTGCAGGGGCTCCGGACTCTTCTGCGGTATGGGTATCGAAGTAGTCCCATGCAGCGTTAACGCGGTGTCGATAGGCAGCACACCTCGTACATCTGGTCTCTGGTCCTTGTGCAAGTGACGTGTGTCGAGTTTGCGCGTGCCAACCTCTGCTAGGAGGCGTCGTTCGAGAGCATCGAGCCCGTTCTCCGTCTTCAGCTCGTTTCGGTCAGCTCGTAGTTGACGAGAAGGTAGTACAGCCAATAATGCAGGTGTAGGAGGTGTTTGGTCTGAGGGAAGAGGCGAAGTCTCTGGCACAGGAGGGTCTTGTCCAGCAAAGTAGAGATCTGCTCTCGCACGAGTAGGTGGAGAAAGAAGGTTTTTGCCAGAGGGTACTGGTGGTCCAGGTAAAGTCTTGTTGACGTTGACTTCAGTTTCAGCAGCATTTAAAAGATGCCTGATGCCTTTCGGTAAATCACACGAAAGGTCCTGACTCTTCCTGGCCACCTCATCCGCCATTTCTCCAGCTCTTCGACCCTCACACTCTTACTTGTCGCGCCAAGAATCGGATCGCGAGTGAAAGAATGTTTGGGTGTAAGCTGCGGCCGCGGCGAGTGCACAACCGCTCCGCCCACAGGAGGCGGAGATATTGACAAATTCTCTGCCCTCGACAACCCAGGTGGCGGAGGAAGGTTCCGGAGTCGAAGAGGCCCCGCATTAGACGACGTTCCTACTGTGGTGGCTGCGCTAGACGGGTCTTGCACCTGAACCTCGTTGATATGCCCCAACGGTGCTGGAAGAGGATAACGATGACTCTGAGGAGACACGGATCGATTTCTCGACGACAGCCGCAGGTGCTGGGTGACGCGCAGTGCTCGTTCACCTTTGCCAGCTTCCGGTTCGAGCTGCTCCGCAGCAATGTGATCTTGGGGCTGGTTTAGCTGGCGCAACGGCAGCAAAGATGTTGGCGGAAGAAGAGCAGGCAGGCCCGGCAATATGGGCGGAGGAACTTCCGAGGCTGACGTGACTGGAGCAGCACTGGAAGGGCGAGGAATATACTCAGCGAGACCAACTGGACTTTCCAAAGGAACGAACAGATTCTGCTGCGGCTGTGGAGACCCGTAGTACGGTTGTGGCATGGCGTAAGGTTGCAAAGGCGGCTGATATAAATCAGGCTGGATTGGAGACTGAGAACTGTATAGGTATCCTAGAGGTGTATGTGTTGGTATCGGCGGCGGCGGTGGTAGCCAGACCTGATTATTGGTGGGGTCGATATATGGCATGCTTAATGGAGCTGAAGACATGGGCTGGGCGGCATAATATGGGTTATAGTCGGGATATGGGGCAACGTTGAGCATGGACTCCGGTGGCGGGTAGGCTTGGGAAAATGGTCCTGGCGGTTGTTGTGGAGAAGGAAGAGCGGTCGGATGCACAACTTCCACAGGTATCTCCAGCACAACATCCTTACTAAAGACGATCGCAATAAAACGCCGACATCAGAAATGATCATCAAGACGACAGGCAAACGTACCTGCCCATGCCCATGGTCAGCTTAACCTCCACCTTGCATTTTATCTCGAAAAGAGATTCGGTATGGCGTGGTCCAAGGCCTCCTTCAGATTCTTCGCCGTCTAAAGTGCCTCCTCTAACCCCTTGAGCATGCTTCGGTACATCAAATACCAAATTGGCAACGCCTTCCGCTCCTGAGGGTATAATGTACTCGGGCCCGCGGAACGGAACCGTTGTCAGGGTATCTGAAATTTGCACTGGTGTCGGTCGTTGTCCAGTAGCTGAACCCGGTAAATAGAGGGTCCGTGTAAGAGTCAAGGTCAAGCCGGTATTCTGGAATTATTATCAACCTTTGGACTGCAGACAAATGAAGCAAGGGCACCTTCTTATTCGAGTGGTTTTTGACTTGCAGTTCTAGACATGCACTTTCGCCTGCTACAACCACACTGCCGACCATTTTGCCCTGCATCCACAACTTGCCGTTCTCGCCAACAACGATGCCCTCCGGCACCTTTCCAAGATAGGTCTCCTCGTACGGGTACGCTTCCACAACGTCAATGGGACGTTTATCCACGACAAGCCGCTTCTCGTTCTTCCAATAAACACCTACACTTGCTCGAAGTTCATAAAGGACTTTGGCCAATCCGGATCCAAATGAAATAGAAGAAGGCGATGATGCGGGAATAGGAATGCGAAAGAGGAAAGTCGAATGACCTCTGCGCGCCTGGTAATAATGTTGAGGCAGAGGAGGGTCTCCGGGCATAGGATGTGCCTGGACAGCGTTTGATGGAGGCAAGCCCGGACCTTGAAAGAGACGACGGCTATGGAGAAACGTTGATGTTGCCGAATGGTCCCTGGATGTCAATTCTACAAGTACAGTCGGGTTAGATAGGCCAGACAATAAACGAGGAACGTACCTTGAATCGCAAAAAGCTCAATCATCAATATCCCAATACCCAGCCCTCTGTCCGCTCTGCATTCCATCTCCACCTTTCCTGAGACGTGCGCCCCAGCAACAAAGGTTGAATCTGCAAGGGCGATAGTGACCTTTACTTTCGAATGGTGTGGCGAGGAGTTCATTGGCTCCGGCAAGGCTTGAGACGAAGCCATAGCAAAAGTATCAACAGATCCACTGCTGCCGCTGACAGTCTATAGAATAAGCTGTAAAATCGGGAATTAGTCGACGAGTTCAGATAAAGGCTTTGTTGGACCTCTTACCTGCTACTGAGGTACCGATTAAGTGAAGACAAGGAGGACGACAACCAACAAATTTGAAATTGAGACAGGAGCTAATTTTGACCGCAGAATCCGTTTGCTTTGATGCAAGTTGACCTGCTGAAAGTTGGAAATATAAAAGCAGGACATTTGTGAATAAGGATTGGCAGAATTGAAGTCCATTCATGAGTTGAAGGACTGCATTTCTGCGTGTTGAGGTGGTGGGATAAGCGAAGAGAAGGCGTCCCAAATAGGAAACTAAAATCATGTTTCTCTTTTTTTGATGGGCTCTCTTGAACGCGTCACTTGGCCTCGGACTTCCGTACTGAAATCTGATATATCAACCGTTACCAAAATACCTCTCGACGTGTTGGTAATAAAGAAGGCTAGATTGAAGGATACTAAGTAGATAGTAAGAATATATAACTGAACGATAGGTAGAGCACCGAGAAGCAAAAAAGGAAAGAGAGGCATCCTGGAAAATATCGGGAAAATATTCAAGAAAGCTACAGAACCGATACCGTGGACCATTTTCAGAAGTAGAAGCCGAAATGGAAAAGAAAGAAAGAAAAAAGCGTGGTGGGGAAACACCGAGATAGTCAAACAGAGACGACAAGCCAACCCAACCCATTCACCACCGTACCGAAGTAACAGAGCAAACACAAGGATCACCCGCAGAGCCACAAACAAACAATAAAGAGAAAGAGTCCAGATCGGGCTTCAAATGTGAAGTCGCAGGTCAATCTTTCCCGTCACCGCCTGAATAGTCTCAACGACAGAGCAATATCTCGCGCTCGCTTGTGTTACCCCCAGTCCAGTAGTTAGAGGCTGGATCGTTTCCCTTCTGCTTCTGACGCATCTACTCCGCGGTCTACGTGCTTGAAGTGAACGAAAGAGTGGGTGTGTTTCTTTTAGGGAGACGGCGAGCGCGAGGGATACCGACGGCCCGCTGGCTCACTGCATCCAAATCGCTAGAAATTGAAACATTAAACACGTAAAAATAAAAATAAAATAAAAAGAGAGAAAGAGGGACGCTCACATGTGCTGAAATACGGGATGTGACTCCATGCGTAGGATAGAACGGTCTCTGGCAGGAAATTCACTGTCAATTATCTAAAGGTGGCCGTCACGACTAATCCATAGGCCAGAAGGAAAAGACGACACACCATCGTTATAAAGGAGATATCGTCCTCCGTCATCTCTTGTAAATGGTCAATTTGAACAGCTACGGGAACGTGGACAGAAGGACTAATAAATTCGAGGGCCTGAAGGTAAGAAACGGCTCGGTCAATCAGTGAAGTTGCAAATGCAAGAGGTCAAACATACGCAGCCAGAAACCATCTCATGGTAGACCAAAGCCATGTGGTAGTAATCGGATTTACTATAACTCTGGGCCTGTGCGATGTCGTCCCACTCTTGAGGTTCCTTGATTATAGTTCTGATGGGCGTCGAATGACTGAAGTTCGAGATCACGAGATGTCGGTCGTCATTTATTAAGATGTTTTCGAGAGATATGCGGCAATGCATGATCCCTCGTTCGTGTATGGCCCGGATGGCAATGAGCTATCATAAAATCAGAGGCGTCGATAGAAAGTAATGAGGCATGTTTCGTCACCAATTCAGCAAGGTAGAATTCTGCGAATCGTCGGTCGAGACATCCACCCAATTCTTCCATGTAATCGCGCAAGTTCCCGCGAGGATAGTATTCCTGGAAGAATGCCATCAGAACCCAATTGAGACGCACGTTCAGAAAAAACCAACCGTGAGGACATGGAGGTACGCGCCATCGTTGAGACTATGCATCAAGTGCGGACACCATATGCATTTCTGAACACGAGTCAAAGCGTACAGCTCCCGGACGATGCTCTGCCGATTGGGTCCCTTGAGACCAGCCACCCGATACACCAGCTTCTGTGCGGTGACCTTGTGGACCACAACGAACACGTCAGCAACATCTGTTCGTTTGATCACCTTAATGGGTACGTATCGAATAGGATCATATTTGAACGCGTTGCAACTATCGTCGTCGTGCACCTCGACAACTTCTTTGGGCGAGGGGAGATTCGATGAATAGAGTGGAACCGACTGCGTGTCCTGAAGGATAATTTCCTTCTGTTGGAAACGCTCTAGAAGCCTGAGTTTCCGACGATTCCAGTGTGCCGGAGGAGGCGACGGGTAAAAGAAAGCAGAGACCAGGGTGTCGATCAAAAGGAACGAATAGGTAAAAATAGCGAGGATGCCATAGAGTAGCTCCCAGCAGAGAAGCTGAATGACATGCTCTGCATATAGAAGACAAATATCGTACAAATCGACCAAGTAGACCAGAGCACAGAAAGCCCAACGCAGTATTATGCTGATGTGCCTGAGGACAGTTACACCTCCGAAGGCCGCCTTCATGCAGAGACCCCACATAACATAAAGGATGAGACCAATGATAGCGGAGGGTCGAGTCGCCAGAAATGTGGTCTCCCATGGAAGTTCAACGACGTCAGAAACACAAAGAAGGAGTGCCGCGCGAACGAGGGTGGTCGAAGAGAATACGGCCGAAATGGTCCAAAGAAGTAAATCAATGGTCCAAATACCCTGAATCATAGACTTGATATCCGGGAGGGCACCGGTGGCCGAATGTACACCGGCAGATTCCTCGTCGACGTCGCACATAGTATCCAGATCGAGTCCTTTGACAGGGATGGTAAGCTTCCGAAGACGAAAAGGATGAGTGGGTGACGCATTGTGAGTGGTTTTAAATGATGGATTCAGGCAGAATTTCAGATCGGTCGAGTTATGGGCATTGAATTTGATTCTGGAAGAAGTGTTGATGGGTTTGGCCTGAGGACCGAGGTAGAATGTATTGTCGGAAAGTCGAGTAGGGGTAGGCTTGACAGAGTACTGGATAGGGGAGATCACGAAGGGTGGACTGAGAAGAGGACGAGCGGAGTCGTTCGATGATTCAGGTCTGAAGACCGTCGTCTTAGCATATGGTCCTGAGGAAAGGAAGATAGGACCTCCTGCGATGTCCCCCGGAATCAAGTTGTTTGAACTCTGTGGCCCAACGCGCAGTGAGAGGGACGAGAGAACGTTGGGTTGTAGCTTGGCCCCAAAGCCGCATCCCAATAAAAAGCCTACGGAAACAGAGCGGACAGGGAAGAGGCGCGATAGCTCTCGCATGGAGAGCAGAGCCTTTGTTTTGAGGATTCTGGTTGTGCTGTCAGAAAAGGGCTAAGCCGGGGGATGGGAAATGGTTTACAGCCAATAAGTGTGCAAGAGGTGCGAGGTCGTCGTGCTGAGAAAGAGAATCCAGGCGATATAATTTACTTCGAGGTCAAATTTATATGGCTGACTCGGACTGCCTGACCAATGGATCCGGGTTCAAACGTTCAGGGTCCTGTCCCGTTGTGGGCTGCAACTCGGTCAGCCGTTTGCACGGGCAGTCCAAGACCATAAGCATTTCGTTGAACATTTGTAGATGATCCTAAAGATCCTCCATAAGTTGGTTTTGAGGATGAGGGAAGTACAGTACTTACTTATTCCAATCTGAATTTCGATTGAATTTCGACTGAATTTGTAATTGAAATTCGTTCTGAATATTTTCCACGAAACGGCGTTATCTTATCTTATCTTTCTTCTGACCACGATGGAAGACCGGCACTGGCATTTGCAAACGTTAATCCAACGTCGATATCCTACCGGCACAATTGTCCACGACAAGAATTGTGAGCAAAATCCTGTACAACAAGCCTGTACGCACTGATTTCGTTTCCTTCAGCAAGTTACAACCATGGCCAATATCTACACATGAACTATGTCTGTGGCATCTGATCGAGTCGCTCAGGCAGACGATATGCTGATCTTTGCATCCCAGTCAATGTCGGTCACTCCGACATCACTATCCAATCTGCAGACTCTGTTCTGTTTCATCTTCATCGGAAGTATCTGGAAGCCTTCACGTGAGCCTTTCTGGGTGCTGAGTTCGAGACACACGGAGAGATCGTTTATGCAAGTGTGCTTGAGATACTGCCATTTCAGTTTGTCTATCCGAGACGGCATCCGAATCTTGAAGACAGAATTTACAGCCCTCCCAGAAATCGCAGAGGCAGTCGAGAAGTATAAATTTTTCTCGGCTAGGAACATTTGCGAGATAGCATTTTATGGCGCTCATAATAATTGTGATTGTGATTCTAGGCCTTCAATCCCGGAACACGCAGCTGAAGTGCAAATCCACGGAATCAAGCACGATGATCATCAAAATTTCAATGCAGCGTAGCCGAGAACATCCGCCACAACTTGAAGTTATAGACAGTTTACTCCATGAATGCATCCTCCCATTGATGAGGTCGTTGCCTCCCAGCGCCTTTTTCTTCTTTTCACGTGAAAACTATTTATTCTTCCCAAACTTACACAGCTCCGATACCAACAGGCTTGGAAAGTGATATTTGACAAAGCATTACAACACATCAAGGAGCGAAGGGAAGTGGTATTTGCTATCCCTGTGATAATGGGCTATGCATCCGTTGTCGATACTCCTTGATGCTGTGGATTGCAGAACTGGAAAGGATTGACTTCGCGATCTGAGGCGTGCCCTTGGTAAACCATAACGAACGTTCCGTCACTGGTTATTCCACTGGTTATTGCTCGATTTGTTCACGTTGTGGTAAAGGTTGCCCATTCACTCCGAACATACCAAAACTCAATCACGATGCCCCTTTGAGACCATCCAGTGCAGATTGAAATGCAGCAAACATTGACGACTTCGTGTCCAAGGATTGTTGTGAGTAAAAGACGCAGAAAGCGACGCAGAGCTGTGGAGAGTGCTTCATAGAGCGGCTTCGGCAGGTAATATGGAGGACGTCGTGAGGCTTTCGGTTCGGATACATTGAAAGGCATAATGTCACATTTCGGGTGCGAGGGAATATCAAAACTAAAAGAAAAAGAATCAAAAGAAAGGCAGTGTGAACATAAAAAGCCATTGAAAGGAACCTACTCTGCCAAGTATTCAATACTCTCAGTATAGAGAAAGAGTGGCCTGTGCGGAATTGATATTAGAAAGAAGCGAAAGAGTTAAAGTACCGCACGACAGGCATACCTCAGACGGCATTAATCGCATATCTTGGGTTCTTGGTCAGATCCGATTCCTTCAGTGCGACCACCAACGTTTCGAGTCGGGGCATTCGCGTCAATGCCTCAAGTAGTTCCATAACTCCGAGGGGCGCGTGGTGTCCTGGTGGTGTAATTGGGATAACCAGGGCGTGTGCAGGCTGAAAGGGAAGGACGACGGGGAGAAATAGCACAGCGATGGGGTATTATCGGAGAAAAAAAAAGGGGTCTCGGGAATCGAAAACATCTGGCGGTGGAAGATATAATGGAGAAAACTCGAATGATTTGAGGTGCGGTGTTGGGCGAGCACATGCATGCCAGAGTTCGTGGAAGTCGAAGTGTCTGCCTAAGATCGCGATATAGAAGTGTTGTATCTTTGTCCAGTGGTCTTTCCGGAGGGAGGAAAAAACGTACGCAAACCGGGTGGGTATCGGGTTACGTTCATTATTGCTGATATAGACAACAAAGAATTTCCGGTCCTGCGCAAGACTTCCTCCCTCCAATCACCTTTCTCCTGCTCTAGGGCCGTAAAATCGATGCAGCTGCCCCACAAAATGGATTGTCTGAGAATGATTTCCTGCCAATGGCTGCAGACTTGTGAGCTACGACGTGAGGTCTTCAAAGAAGAGTTGAACCGGTCGAAATCATGGTGTGGAGGCGGCAAGACCATAGTTGCGGAGAAAATCTCTGAAAGCAATTCTATGTGCAGCTTAGAGATTGGCACCTTGGATGCCAAGTTGGCCATTTCAGGGATAGGTGGCCGTAACTGCGAAGACGGTGGAATTAGAGGAGTCGAGAGAGAATTTATCGACCATCTCGTACCTCTTGCTTGAGATAATAAGATGTCAAAGGTGTGAGTCGTGGCAGTGCTGGACGGGGTCTCTGGTAGACAGGCGAGAAATTGTGAGTATTGCTTGAAATTGCAAGATTGACGGAGGCACTCACAAGGAAGAAACCTCTCAGAAACTTCCTGCTGAACTTGAAAGTCTGAAAGCTTGAGCGTTTGAACGCTTGAACTTTGGAAATTTGAACAGTTGCTCGAACAAAACTTTTCAACAACAGAGGCGGTCCGGTGCCTATTGAGAACGCGTCCAAGCAGACATCGATCAATACATATGCAGTTTATTAGGCATATAATACATCCATAAGGAAGGGGTACCCAGTCCAACGACTCTTTGGTGACTAGCTCATGTTCCCTCTTCAGCATCGTTTGCCCAATTTTGAAATGCAAAGGCTTTCAGGCTTCGGAGTCCGTGAGTAATAATGGGTGGCGGTTTACCTCAACGGGGCAGGAAAGACGCATCAATCCAAAGCGTCGAACCAAAACTGTGGTTATCCATCGTCGTAAGGGTAGTCGAAGGTATATGATTCGTTCTTCTCGTTGATATGTTATCGACCCTCATCGTCGATAATAGCTGGGATGTAGAATGTCAACACTCCACCTGCATCTGCTACGTCACCAATGTAAACGTAGAGAATCACACAGTGGTGTTGGCATATGCCTAACAGAGAAAGGTGGTCAATCCCTTCAGAAACGGAGACAGAAACGCGAGGAAACTCACATGCGATGGTAGTTGTTGAGACGACATGACTGTTCAAAAACTTGAGGAAACTGCGCGTAGAAATCAAAACGGTGAACATGGCATTGGGATCGGGGGACTCTGTGTCTTGATCCTCATCTTGAGCTATATACACGGGGCTGGTCAGAGGTCGGGTTCAGAAAAGATGTAGATACGACTTACTTTTCGGATTCTGGCAGTCCCTCCATTCTGTTTCCACATGCACACCTTCCGTCCTAATAGCAACCACCAACCGCTTGTTGTTGTTCGCCTGAAGGGCTAGGACATCGGACATCGGGCGGAGTCGTTCCACTATTGTGCGCAGCTTTTGAAGCGGAGGAAGGAGAATATGTAGCTGGGAGAGATAATATCAGTATTACTGACATGGCAATCGTTGAACATAGGCCAAGGGAGGAGAAACAAACACACATCAGGCTCGGGACACAACGGTTCGGTCAGCTTAGCCACATCAGTTGCCTTGAGGACCTCGATCTTCACATCGTGAGCAACACGCAGCCTGTGTCCGGTGCGCGTCACACCGCCGATTTCGAAAGAGAGCATGGCCTGGTCGTTCTTCTTTGCGAGCTTCATCACGACTTCCTCGGGATCAAAAGAGGAGGAAGACGAGGACGATGCGGATTTGAGGGCGCCGAGCAGTGCCTCTGACGCAAGAGCCATGCTGATCTCGTTGTTCGCGTTGGACTGGATACGGTAGTCGTTGAATAAGGAGTCTACTTTGATTTGCCTACGGATAAACAGCAATATGTTTAGCTCGAATCTCCAAGAACTCGAAGATGGAAGTCGTAAGTACTTACGACCAGACCTGGATTCCACCCTCGTTCGCTTCACTATTGCAAATGATATGCATATTTGTCTCCGTGAATTTGATGATGCATTTTTTCTGGAGCTTTTCGATGGCCTGTATAATGCCTGCCGATAGAGCTTGTACAGTGAGCAGAGAGAGATATGCTAGTGCCTTACTGACGAAAGAAAGTTGGAACGTTTGCGACACAGGCACGAAATCGCATTGACGAGCTATCGGACGCTATTTTGAGTAAAACAGAATATTGAATGGTGAAATTGGGGTGACGTACCTTCTGTCGGAAGATTATACAGTATTTGAGCTTGAAGCAACTTCAGAGAAGTAGAAGAACCTGTTCAAGTTCAGGAGCAAACGCGTCGCGACGCGCCATAGATTACATAAGCAAGGGCAAATAAATATCATGATCTTGCATGTCACCGACGCGGCCGACGGGAAACTCTCAAATGTCTACAATTTCAGTGTATCTGATACGTAACAACCAAATACTCGTCCAACACAAACCCAGCAATGGAATAAGTAAAGGGTTCATGGACGATGAGAAGCTGATGACTCTGCTCAAACTTCAAGGAAATCCGGATCCTCGTCTACTAGGAGATCCAACAGTTTGAAGAAAGACGCGGCAGGGAATCCAACAACATTGTTGTAGTCTCCCTCTATCTTTCGAATGAGCATTCCGCCCAGACCCTGTAAATCGCTGAATTGGCAAAGATCATGGACTGTGAAGTAATGTTTTGGAACGTACCTGAATGGCAAAACCTCCAGCACGATCTATACCTTCTCCACTCTCCACGTACGCGTCGATGATATGCTTGGGGCTATCAGCGAAGTAGACCAGTGTCCGCTCATCTATCGCCCTGGAGGAATCTTATGAGCAAGAGAGTTAGGCATTGGTGAGGACAACAAACTTGGTATTATAACCTGGCGCCGTGAGGATGGGATACACTGCGTGCAAGTGTATGGTTAGCATAAGAAAAATATTGAGGTGTTAGGTTACTTACCGACGACCACACCGGTGACGACCTCACAGACGTTTCCGTTCATATCAAGTAGCATTCGAAGGTTGTCCTCTTTAGATGAAGGTTTCTCAAGCAACTCCTGATTCGTAGGTGGCAGTATTGAGTACGAAGTGTCCGAGGTGACGGGTTGGGGATGCGTCAGCACCACGGTATCAGCTGAACGGGCACCAGAAAATCAGACAGGATGTAATCGTGCGTTAAACTGTCGGACGACCTGCAATAACAAGATCTGGAGGATCGTCAGGATTTTGTTCCTTTGGAAGCAGATTAAGTCGGAAATATATAGAGTCGATATTAGGGTATCACGTACCACCAGCTTTTCGTAAACCTCGACAGCTTTATGTGTCGCAGTTGCGACAGGGTATTCATGAGGTTCCGCGAATTCGCTGATGTCTAGATCCTCCTCGAACATGGATGGCACGATATCGGGGGCAAGTCCCTAGTCGCAGACATCACAAAAAAATATTGAGTTATAGATGGGCGAAGAGAGCGTCTTCGTGTAAGCTACTAGTCAGGGTATTTCGTGATTGACACGCACAAAAGTGCGGAGGATTTCCTTTCTTCTTGGGCTGTTCGAAGCGAGTACTATCCGTTTTCCTTTGAGCTTTTCTATCGCCGGAACACGTAGAGCATGTTCGAGAATATGTTTAGACATTGTTTATTCAACGTTGAGGAGGAAGGAAAGAATTAATGTTAGTTCGGACAGTGCCCACCGTGACCCCGAAGTGACAATATCGTGACTCGTCACGTAAGTAACTCATTCTATATCACGTGACAAAGACATAGCCGAGCATAAGAACTTTGCGACATACTTAAATCCAGGCGTAAATCCATCGAAATAACCCTACTTATTCTCCCAAAGTGCCCTGCCGTGGAATTTTCAATCCTAATGTCCTCCCAATTTGTGGTATGGCAAAAAATTAAACTCATTTAAGCCTATTAAAGTAGTACGTTGAGAAAGCTAAGGGAATTTTGCGGTTGCCTCGTATTTTCTCCCTCCGAAACTTGGTGACAGAAACTTGATATGTACCCACACTTTGTCGAAATCACTGAAGGTTAATCAAGCTTCCAACTATTATGACAGACATCGAGACCTAAGACACTTCCCAGCCGATTTGATACAGATACACTCTGGGGGATACCGTGGCTACTGAGGTCACCGAAGGACTGATATTCCAGGTCTTGACCGTTCCGCGGAAGTTGCAACACAAGGCGGAAACAACTTCTACCGTTTCTGGAAGAAAATGCGCCACATTCAACCGGCTTTTGGGTGCCGAAGAATGCTTTCGTGAGACCTACAACACAATGGTTCTCAAGTCCAAAGATACTTCGGCTTTCGTGGGCTACGAGAATATCTCATCCCTGCACTTCTTCCGAGTTTCAATGTCGTGAATCGATTCGGAAACTTAATTGAGTTTGCAAACACAAATGGACCAGTTCATTCTGGAAATTGTATATAAGGTAACACTTAACAGGAACATGGGGAAAACTCACGAGTTCTCCGTTATATTGGTTCCTGGGACTTGCAGGACTCGGATATCCCTGTGATTTGACAGTCCTTCACGAAAAGCATGAACCACTAGAGCCCCGAGATCGATGTTGGCGATTCTTAACTTCCTCAGGGAAAGTTCTTGGACTCAAATGTCGAGTAAGCCTTCGAATTCTCTACAAAGCTATATATCAAATGTCTGGCTGGTATACTTCATTCGCGGAGTTGGGCATTTGGGTACCACCCACTGTCCAATCCCGGCCGGGAAGATGTAGGCCCGGGTCCATGGTAATTTCCCGGACCGCTGAAAAAAAACACGTCAGAAACAACGTCATTTCCGAAAGATGGGGAGACATACTTGGATATATGAGCATGTGTAACTCTCACAGGGATGCTTCCACTCGGTAGGTTCGGACCATCGCTCGAGAGTCTAGTTCTGGTACCAAGATCTAACCATAGCCTTTCGTGTCCAACATGAGAACTGGCAGTGGTTTTATGATCTTTCCACCTTGGTGTCCTGGACTTTCTGATTGAAGATGCTATAACTGTCAAACCCCGCCCCGAGGCTAATACCTGCAAGTACCCCAATAGATTTTATTAGACTCTGTGTGATATGTGAGATCGAATCGCCAAGGTCTCGCTAACAAGTCGCACAGTTGTCCCCGTCGTCCACATTTGAGCGTGGCTGCGTTATGTACACCCTAGCACAAACAATCGAAGTCTCGCTCGGGACCTCGCTTAGAATAAGCGAATCATGGCCACATGGTGGGACCAGCGCGGGGCCGCAAGATAGGTGCACATGTGGCCGGAACCGTCGATCGAAGGACCTTCTCAGAATGGTTATCGTTTTCGAGCTCCACTACTCGGTGTAAACCCGTAGGACCCGGAACGGCATGGGAGGGGAAATAAACACCCTCACCGCTTCGGCACCGAGCGCTTTTGGGAACTAACCAAGGAGAGGACAAAATCGATTTGAAGGCGACAATATGGAATGACGCTCACATGATATATGCAAGCGCTGATTTCTCATGCCTTCAAGATGGAATCTGCCCCCTTTGCCCGTTATGTAATAGAGTTCATCAGAAGTAGGTGGACACAGAGGAACTGAAGATAATCCACGATGGTCGGATAGAATGCTAGCCAACGTGTGGTTTTATTCATCTAAAACTTTAAAAATGGGCTCAAGGAAATAACCAGAAATAACCGCAAGAAAATGCCAGGTGCAAGATAACAAATGTAACATGGATTTCTTATCAATTGTAAGGATAAATGCGGGCATTCCCCCTGTCGGAATTCCCCCAATGACCATGCAAATCAAACAAGGCCATATACGGGCATATGTAGTTTTGAATACCGATGGGAACATGAAAGCATACCGGACTCACCAACAGTCTGGGTTCGGAGGAAGACAAAATGTGGTTATACGTAAGATATCGATACCACGGGTTTTGAAGTGGATTCATAGCAGTGGTTAGAGAAGGAAACGGATGAATTTGGGAGACCGTTGAAACGACAAAGACGAGGGCTTACTACCGGCGGCAATGCGGGTGTTTCTCAAGGTTTCTATTGGACGGGTGAGAGCGCAGGGTTTTCATGCGTCGGCCTTCACGCCATCAAACAAGGCGACACGGCGGCCTCCTTGGGTTCTCCAGGAAAACTGACACGCCGTCGCCACCGGGTAATGAATAGAAAACACACGATTTCTGTCTGACATGAGTGAAAACCTGCCAGTGTCGTTGAGATGGATTAATGAAGATACGGAAAGAGTAATTCATTCCACGGACGAAAAGACGATATTTGTCACAAGATGTGGAAATGCCATGATGCCGAAGAGAAGTTAACTCTGAAGGAATCGTGAGATGCTGGACAATATATTAGACGGATATCACGACTTACATATATAGAACATTATATGAGATGTGTGTAGAAATCTACCAACATTCGACGAAATATGGGTGTTAAATATCTAGGATCACAAGGAAACATAGAAGAAAGGTTTACAATTTTTGTCACCGCGACAAAAGGAGATATTATCCCAAATATCCTAAGTTCTAGCGGCTCGTGGCCGAGGAGTTGGGTGTCTGAGATTGGAAAAATGGATCACGAGAAGGTATCATTGGGTGAAAGAAACCACATATTCAAGCTTTGCATTCTTTCTTATGCTTCGGCCAGTCCAGCTTCTGGCAGGCGCGTAGCTGTGGATTGCAGTAGCTTGCCCTTTTGCATTTGCTGCAGCTGAGTAGTTTGTCCTCGCGCCCGCATAGGGAGCAGCATGAAATCCCTTTCAGTTTTCTCCTTTCGTCTTCCTTCTGAGCGAGACATTTGAACTGAGGGATGGCTGGGACCAAGCTAGGGTGATTGCACATGGCGCGTGGAGACATTCCATCTCCATCGGCGATGTCGAGATTTCCCCCATGACTAAGAAACCACTCGAGTGACTTCGTGGCTTTCCGAACCACCTCGGGATCAGAGACGTCGTAGACTTGTACTATTTCGTGAGCGACGGTGGCGCCGTACCTATTCCTGGAGTTCACGTCTCCACCGGCGTCGTACAGAAGTTGGGCATATTCGAGGTCGAAGCTAGGTTTGGTTGAAAAGCAATGCGACAGCGCTGTGGTGCCGGATAGGTCCCTGCCTTCGACGGGAACCTTTGCATGAATATAGAATTCGGCGAACGAGATGTATTTTCGGCGGAGGCCCGGGATTATCTGCGAGAATAGTCCTAGGAGGTTGTAGAGCGGAACTTGGGTTGGACCCCATCTTAGGGCGTTCAGCTCCACACCCACTGCCTCGAGGGCAACTTCGAATTCCATGCCACTTTTCATCAGCCGTTCCAGACGTGCAGTATGGTCCATAATTATGGACTCCAGATTTCCTCGCATGAGTGAGTTCCCAAAGGCGTCAAGATCGCGTTGAGGCTCCATCCGGTTGGTGGTACAAAATAACCTGAAACGTGCCGACTCTTGTCCTCTCAAGACCTCCTTGGTCTTCTTTAATTCCTCCACAGTTCTAAAATAGCTTTTAGATACGTCCTAAAAATTCACCGTCACAAAAATGGCGGAGACACTAACCTTCCTTCTCCAGTGTCCTGCAATTTTGCGAACTGAGCCATGCGTTTCTTGAGCATCTCATTCCGGCTCATGTTGCTCTTGTTCATTTTGAATTCGAGGATGTGGAAAGTAACGCGTCAAAGAGGTGGCTTTTTAATATGTAAGATGATTGGTGAAACAAAGAGGCCTTAAGACAAAAAAAGGGCCAAGTACGCGTCTTGAGGGCTTGAGCACGTGACCGTCGCTTAAATTTAAACTTAAAGTCAGAGACGGACCGGCGCCCGCATGGTGTCAGTCTGTGTCGTTTTCTCAATTCTCAACTTGTGAGGTGGAGCTCCAGGTAGGCGGCATAGGCGAGGTCCCTCAAAAGCGTTGATGAGATTTAGATCCCAAGGAAATATGGGCTTCCAGAGACTCAAAATATGGGCAGATTAAAAAAGTTGGCCTGCTAGAACCTGCATTTTAAATTTCTATCCTGACTGGGACCTAACTTTGGGGGGTTTATTTTCTACGGAAAACAATGTACATACCTCTTTCTATGCACTTGATCATAAACAAGTGTGCCGAGCTCTGCAAACCGTGCTTTTGAAGACCAGGAAGTTCGGGAGTAAATTCTTTCGAGACAAAAGTTGAATATTCATCTAATGAAAAACCATTTCCCGGAAGCACTTCGAAATCTCTTCAAGATTCGAGAATGACCTCGGAGTCATCGCTTGACACGCACCCGGATAAATAGAGTATCCGAAACCCCCATGCCAGTATGTTGTCGAGCAGGTGGTGTCGAAGTGCGTCCACGGACCGGCAGACGATCATTTCATGATCCAAAGCAATCACATAGAGACCGAACCTATATCACAAAAGCTTGACATCTAGGCGATCATCTCAGCAAATTCGCCGTTTTCTACCATCTCCTGAACAATATCCAAACCTCCAACAAGCTCGCCCTTCACGATTAGCTGAGGGAACGTCGGCCAATCATTTAGAACTTTCAGGCCTATATTGAGAAGAGAATTAGTAATGGCGGGCCCCCAATACTGAGAAAAAACCTCATACCTTGCCGCACGCTCTCGTCCGACAGAATATCGAAGTGTGTGTACTGGATATTCTTATCCTTCAGCAATGCAGATATCCGGCGAGAGAACCCGCATCGGGGAGCTTCAGGAGTGCCCTTCATGAACAAAACCACCTGGCTTTGGTTCATCAAAGCACGAAGCCTTCTGTTCAGTTCTTCCTGAGATTCGTCCTTTTCGTCTATTCCTGATGGGACGATGTTCGATGCTTTCGCCGGCGCTTGATCGGTCCGTGAGAGAGGGTTGTACATTGGGCTAGTGGCGTGTTTTGCAACTGACTGCGTCAGACGAGCTGCGTCGGCACCAGATATACGATCAAGAAGTGTATGGCCCTGAAAAATAGGATGAAATTGCTGCCTTCTGCGTCATCGAGTCAGGCTCACGCACCCTGAGAATGATAAATGAAGGAACTGCCTCGATTTCGAAAGACTCCGCAATGTCTGGTTGTTGTTCTGCTTCAACCTAAGTTCATAGAGGTTGGTATTGCTAGATATGAGCGGATATAGCTAGGCTACACGCACCTGTAGGAACAGAGCTGCGGGGTGCTTCCTCGCCAATTCCAACGCCACTTCGTTCATTTGCTTGCAGGGCTCCGCCCATTCTGCCCAAAAGTTGATAACCGACACCTTATTGAGGTCCTGTGATAGAAGCTCCTGAAAGTGGGTTGGCGAAGTAACTTGAACAAAATTTGAGCGCGACATCGCGAACGACCGAGAAGAGAAACGAGTACTTCTTGCAACCTAGAGTTATGAGAAAAGGTATTACAAACCAGATTCGGCCATGGAAAGGGCGCGGGTTCGTCCCGTTATGGGATAAGATGGCGTTATCGGATCTAGCCGAGCTCGGTTAGTTGTGCGCGATCTTGTCTTACACATAAATTAGGACCGACGACAGGTGAGTTTGCAGTGAAGTTGGCGTTATTTCATAAAGAAACTGGCTGCTGATCTCCGTGATCTAGGAAGTCGTCGAGTCACGCTTGAAGGTCAAACATGATTTCAATATTGCTACAATGAATCATACATTAGGAGCCCAGTGCACAAGGTGGACGAAACAATCTCCGAGTCTTCTCCCATTGCTCAGCCTTGTCAAATTATTGTCTGCAGTTCGTGGTCGCGAATGATTTACTATTAATAACGCCTTTTTGCGGCGGCCCACTTCAACCAGTTTTCTGTCGTATATTTATAATACCCATTGGAACACCCCGACATTTCCTCCTCAGGAATCCTTTCAAGTGCGGCTTCAATCTTTCCTTAAAAATATGTTTAGGCAGTAGTACGTTCTACCTCGCCTTGCACCGAAATCACGAGTTGAATATCATCGACTGCGACTGGTCGGATGAACCGCGATCTAGACACCATCCTGGAGAACGCGGCGTCTTACGGGTTGTAAGTAGTATATCTTCTCTTCGAAGACAGTTCAACGAATACTGACGAAGCCATCAGTGTCACCCAAGGAACCAGATGCCTTGCATGACCGCCGTTTTATGAATAAGACGGATATATCCAAGCTTCTACTAGATAACGTTGCTGGTGGGGCAAATGCGCAGTGAGTCCTCGTGCTGATGCGTCTCAGTAGAAGTTCATAACGAGGCACCGACAACTCGCATATGTTTCTCGTTGGAGGTGTCATACGCTCTAGATGTTTCCGTCAGGCCATTCTCCCGAGGGATTAGCATCGGCCCTCCCACCCATGTCCTACTATCTTACATATATGGTGCCCCGCATTTATACGGACTTGGGAAAACCAGCCGTCCCACTCTGGAACTTTAAAGTCCCTCAGATTCGATTTGGTTTCTATCCCAAATTTATCCTGACCGGTCCTTCCGCTCTTCTAACCGCAGTATACCGGCCGCTAAACGGTCCACTTTATTGCCTATCACGACAATGTTTTCAACAAAAAGGTCGAGCAAACTGTCACTCAGGCACGCTCTTACGTTGGCATGAAAAGGATCTCCTTCATGTCGCCGAGGTCATGAGACGTTAGAACCTGTGAAATATTGTCAGAAGACAAAATTAAGTGAAAGCAGTGTGGGTTGGCGAATCTCGCTGTAAAACGAGTCCGGTAATGTCGACCGTGCTCACCGTATTTTTCTTGAAACCCTCAGGAGTCAGGAGTTGAACAAATTTAAGCAAAAATTATTATCTGGTCAAAATAGTCCGATTTTCGGCTTTACTAGGGCTGCCTTGTCAAGGTTGCGAAGAACGACAGAAGTACTATCATTTATTTACCAGGAGTTTGAAACTTTATCACTTTGCCATTCCTCCACGACGAATAATCCTCTGGGCCCCAAACTTCCAGGGAGATCGGATTTTTCCTGTTCTATTATCTATGTGACTATGTATTTTATTTTATCTTGAGAATAGGGCACAGAGGAAGCTTCCCGGACCAATCCCGGACCCCAAAAAGGTGTAATATCCAGGAGTTTGAAATTTTTGATGCAGAAGAATCCATGAGGCTGTCTCTTTTAATATTTGATATTTGTAAACAGTATATAGAAACTAAGATATCCGTGAAATTTGAGAAGGAGAGGTTGAGAATTGAGGGAGAAAAACGGATTTTTAACCTCCTGGTAAATGTGAGTACGCCGCAGACTCCAGAGTTCGTATCAGGGCTGACGATATCAAGAACGATGTTTGAACGATGCAATTTTGCTTTAGCTTCGTTTAGAGCTGGTCGTTAAGTGATGCCATACTAAGCCATACTTGGGACACGCACGTCGCACAGAGGCGCACAAGCGCCTTGGCCCTTGGGTAACTCGAGCACATGCTACTTTGATGCCACTCTCCCCTGACGGTTATGTATGTAAAGCGATCAATTCTTGGCGAAATTAATCTTCGACGTTACCAATCTTGGCCAGTCCAACATAAGTAAGATCGAAAGCTTATGTAAAAGAGAAAATATTTTTTATCAATCTTCACAAAGGCACTGATGATTCATGATGCATGAAGGCTACTTTAGGAAGGGCGAGCTGAGTGGTTTCCAGTTGGTATACAAGTTCGTCCGTATAAAAATAGTGCCGTCATCAATCCGACATGGCGCGGGAAGTGACAGTGGTAGCGGAGGGTAGCGGCTTGGTAGCGGCCCCAACCCCCAAGTTCCAAGGCATCGAAAACCTTGGCCACCAACTTCGGCAACCTGCGGCTGTTAAATCCGTTGGTTACATGTGGGACAATGAACAATTCTCTAGGGACTACATATGATTTCCATTTTTTGTCCTCGGAAACTTGTTTCTGCCCTGGAATTACCCAATACTTCTAGCTTTCGTCGTTGTGGGCCGAATGAGCCAGCTCATATGCAGGAAAGTTGACGTGACCGACTGACCACCGAAGACGAGACCGTTACAGCTGATTCCGAAAACTATGTCAGTGTTGGTTTTTTTTGTGTCGGTCCATCAGCAATATAAGATATTCAGGCACTGACCAAAATGGTAAGGCGGTCACAATGCATCTCGATTTAATCAATCCACCCCTTGAGCTGAGAAAATATATGGTCATTAAGTTAGTCGATGCCTCCTCTTTTGCATTGAGTTCTGTAACGTAAGGAACCGCAGGGAGTCACTGACTCCCTGAGCTATGGATTATGTATGTACAGCGGACTCGGCGAATACATAAAATGCATTATATTTGCACAGTACTCAGAAGATATCTTCTTAGGAAAGGGCAGAGCAACATACAGTGTAATTAATGCTATCCAGAAGGATATGCGACGAGAGACTATGATAGGAGGGCTGAGTATACTGCATCCATATTTATTTGTTTTTCACGATCGACGAAAACATCACACTACTTATCCATGGCCAGTGATCTGCGACAGGGATGGAAATTTTGATTTCTTGTATTTGGGTCTAGAAAATCGACGTAGAAGCTTATGGAGCAAGCGACTGTACGGGTACGGGAGTGGTGGTTGGCCACGGATGGCCACGACACCCGACAGGGAAGGTTGCAAGGGAAGAATCGAGGCCCGAGGAATGACATGAGTGAAGCCTGAAGCTTTGAAGGCCTGAGGGATAACGAAAGTTCGAGCGAGGCTCCAAACCCAGAAAGTAGCAATCAAACCAATGTTGTGGCGAAAGCAAGTGATCAAACTTGGATACATTTACAATCCATGTGCACGAGGTGAGAGAAATATATCAATGGGCATCAAACCACTCGGATACACGTTCTACCAGGTCAGATTTCTTTCCAGATGTGGCGAGACCTTTGGCCTTTAAGAACTCCTACAAGAGATGCGAGGAGATAGGCGAACTTTAACAAAAGCATACCCTTCTGAGACAATACTGTAATCATACCTTCAACTGATCCACGCGAAGCTAAAAGGGGGTCAAGGTGTTACTGCTGCGCAACTCAATCAGATGCTAAAGTCATGTACCTTGACGAGAGCACCACTATCATATTTGCTCTTGATCTCGGCCTCATCAACACTGACATCCTGCCGCATGGGTGGCGTATGAGTATGTAACAAAGATATGGCGAAAACGAGAACAATCCACGAACCGCTTTGCGTTTCGAGCCAACACCGGCCACAACAAGGCTGGCAGAGGGATCATTGATGACTGCGTCTTTCCATTCCTTCATAAACTTTCCCGCCCGCTAATAAGGGAACAACGGGAGGTATTAAAATCGAGTCTGATCATAGTGGAGGAAAATGAATACCTACCTTGTGCATCTTCTCTACGTTGGGTTCGGTTAAGTCCTCGAACGATTCGGGGTCATACTGTTCTCGGAAAGCACTGGCTTGGAGCTGAGCGTTGTGATACGCCAGGGCTAGGTATCACAAGGTCAGTGGGGCACAACGTAGGTTACAAATAGAGCACATTGAAAGGGCAAATAAATGGCATACCAGGATTGGGATACGAATCAGGCGGATATGTTCCGTTTTTTACGATAAGTTTCTCGACCCACCCAAGTGCGCACGCTTTCATTTCGTCAGATGCTATTTCGGGGATGGGCAGGTCAGTGACATGATGCCGGAGAGATCAATTATCCGCAAACAGGTACCTCGAAATCCTTCCTCGATCGGTCTTGTTCGGATGTCGTCTGCAAAGGGGAGCGGGATGAGATGGAAGCCAGCCGGGTCGGTCCACCCCGTTTCATCTATTTTTTCCTCCTACATCCCCATTCAGTGAAAGAAGTGAAATAACATACGGAGGGTCAAACCTGCGGTAATAAGGCGCAAAATACAGGCGAAGAATTTCGCCTGGTGAGAGTGAGAGCGATACCAATCTTATCTTTCTTGATCATCGACTTGAGTAGGGCGCTGAAGGTACGCTTGCTACCTGCGTAAGACTGCACGAGCCACACAAATTGAACATTGAGATTGTCCGAAATCTCTTCATAATCGCCACTTACCATTTCATCTGGATAAATAAATTGGGAGTGTTTAACGTTATCTTCGAACTCCAGCTGATCACGGTCCTTGAATCCCAGAAGCTTGATTCCTGCATTGTATTTTAGAAGAGAAAATCGATCCAGAAAGACAAACTGACCCGGTTCAAGGCCAAAGGTACGGAAAGACCGAATTTCTTCGGCGGTGTAAAATGGCTAGACAGTCCGAGTCTGGGTCATGTCAAGAGCCATTCATATGATTAACTTACGCGATTGCCACCCTTCACGACACGCACACCAAAGCTACCGCTGGATTCGTCATTATCATCCTCTTCCTCCGTGGCTGCGTTAGGGCCTAGTTCCGCTCCATAGACCATTCGGGTTTTATCAACTTCGGCTTGTCGATCCTACAAAACGATTAATGGGGAGAGGATTAGAGTTACGTACATATCGGTCCGCACCTCGTCGACATATGTTGTTCGAACTGTAGCGACTTCCATCTTATCGCCAAGATCAACAAAATATTTATACGTCCCCTTCTTTTGTTCTGTGACCAAACCATATCTACGACGAGGGATTTTCTGTTGTTACTAAGTAAGGAACCAATATGTGTTGAACGACCCACCCTTTGATTCCCATTGTAAAACCATTAGCGAGATGGAACGGGACACTGAATAATGCCCGCTTTGGAACTTCGTGGAACCGCATCTGGGAAAGTAGATCCTCGATTCTGGATATGGAGATCGATTCTGGTAGAATGGAAGAATCTTCTTGCAGTTCATCTTCGTCCTCGAGATTTGAAGGTAGCAATACAGACTTTTGGACGGTTTAGCTGAGGCAAATTATTGTCAGAGGCAGCAGGTTAATACTTACAGAATAAAATCTGGATACATCAAACGGTTTTTCTTCTGTGCTGATGAAGAAGGGTTCCACAGCAACACCGGCTTGCGTGAGATCCTGTGATTAAGTTGCCATCCGGCGACTATCAATTGGGAAGGCCAAAGACTCACGATCAATGTCGTTCGGGCAGACGTTATTAGTTGTTTACTACCTGTCCTGGGGTGAGGGTTGTCTTCATCCGTGATCAGAAAAACACGCTTTGAGGCGGTCTTTGGAGCTCTAAAATGGCGACGATGAGTGTCTTATGTGAAAGTGGTAAATGTTAGGCTAACCCGTCACGTAACACCCAGTTGCAACTTGTGAAAACATCGCCCATAGGCACCCTTCCAGTAGTGAGGGGAGGGAATGTTTTTCTCAATTCGTCTTGGTCTTCAACAGCGGCTTCACGGATGATAAGTATCGTTCTACCACAGGGAAAATATTTTGACAGACCCTCGAGTAATTGTATAAGTTCCTGGACCTTTGGCGCACTCAGAGGGGCAATAGGCTGATAGAGAAACGTGTTCCGCTTGATTTCTGAACCTTGACTTCTGTTTATTTCTGATTTCCTGGTCTTCGTGCAAGTTGTGGGGTCACTCAAGGCTTTAGAAGCGGAAGCTTATGTCTCACTGTGTTAAAAAGCAGAATTCCAACTAAATCGTTAGGGCCAACAATGATTTTCTTCTTCTGAATTTGCATGGCGGCTTCCAGGGCAGTATACAGGTGGCACGTTTGAACATCTTCGTATCTGGGGTCATCGTACAGCTTCATCATAGATTCTGAGCAGTCTATGCAGAAGAGGATCACGTCTCGCTTCGTCTCGAACATCTGGGGCGCGTATATGGGCTCAAGTCGCGAATATTGGCATCAAGTTGACTCACCGAAGTATCCTGCAGTTCTTCATCCTCCTCTTCGTCAATCTTATTCCAATCGTCGTAGGGTGGCATAGCTGAATTCCGGGGCAAAACTTATGCAACTAAGGGGATGAGAGACAGGAATCCAGCTCAAGGATGTGTTGAGTTTTATTTGAAAGGTTCGAACTTGCTCGAGTCACGCCAACGCGTTTGTGACTTGGAGCGAAGCGTGACATTAACACCCGAGCTTCAAGACTCATAATGCCAATCTTGAATCAGTTGGACGAGAATAAACCCTACGCAAATCGCACACCATCTCTGAGATAATCGACATAATACGCCCCGGAGATAATGTCTGTGAACCTACCACCGCTTCGAGACATATCTCTTACCGCAATATCGCATCTGCAATCGACACCCACTCTTAAAATCCATACAGACGATGAAGTCGAATACTGGAAAAGTACAAGATCGTACAACGATTACAAAATATTCCTCCGACGTCTAAACGAATCTGTAGTCGGATACTTCTTTCCGTGGGAGCCAAGTGGCCACAGCCAGGTATGATCAACTCGATTGGACAGTCTTGATAACCAAACCAGTCAGTCAGTGGAAAAGATCCTTGCTCTTCTAAACGAACTGGATCAGTGGATAGAGGAAATTCCACCACTTCAGACGCCACAGAGGTTCGGAAATCTTGCCTTTCGAAAGTGGGGTCAACGGTTGGAAGAGGTCCGCTTATTCAGCTCTCGACTTCTTCAGACGTGATTGATGAATAATTTGGGCAGAGGTCAGACGACATTCTCGAGCAACTGCTGGCACCCGAGTTTTCAGTAATCATACCTCATGTAAAGCCTTATTTGCTCTCGGCCTTTGGATCTTTCAGCCGAATGGACTATGGGACCGGGCATGAGACGTCCTTCGCGCTCTTTCTTCTCTGCTTAACACTGGTCCGCTTCTTCCAACCCGTCGCCGAAGAAGAACGCGATCTCGTTCTGACCGTCTTCCTACGATATTTGAGGTTGTGCTGGAAACTGCAGGATGTCTACCGCCTCGAACCCGCGGGCAGTCATGGAGTCTGGGGGCTCGACGACTACTGCTTTCTTCCATATATCTTCGGCAGTGGACAACTCCGAGGTGATTAGTTTTTTTTACCGGATTGCTAAAAACCTCTATCATTTGCTCATATTTTCTTCTATCAACGGCAGACCAAGCAGATATTCCCGTGTCGGCAGTTCTTCATCCCCCTTTGCCCCCCACAAATCTGTACTTCATGTCTATCATGCGAATCCACGATGTCAAGTACGGGCCTTTCCATGAACACTCGTCTCAACTTCACTCCATCGCCGCCGGAGTGCCCAACTGGGGCAAAGTCAACTCCGGCTTGTTCAAGATGTTCGAGGTTAGCTCTTCGGTTCTATTCACATGCAAGTTTGAGCCTGAATTGTAATATCGTTTTAGGCCGAAGTTTTAGGGAAGCGCGTTGTCGTACAGCACATCCCTTTGGGTGGGCTATTGGAGTGGGAGAGTAATGACGGCTCTTCCAGCCCGGCCTCACATAAGTCAACGCCACATGGCTTAAACCAAAATTATCCGTCAACGGCAGCACCTTGGGCATCCACAAGGGCTCCTGTGGTCACCCCTCAGGCAACCACTGGTGGGCAGAGCATGTTACCTCCAAGCACGACATTATCTACAATTCTTCACCTTCCGAATCGACGATTGGGTACTCCTTCGATCCAGGCCCCCTGGCTCGAGCCGAATATAGGTCGACGACCACCCTTTTAGTTAGGTCTGGCTTGAATGAATGAATGAATGGTTGCTCAGTTTCAGAGACATTTCTAGAAACAAGAAACATCTCACGTTACCGAGGACAACATTCAGCCTTTCATTTGCTGTTAATCTTGGACATCTTTCAAGGGTAAAAGGGTAGTCATATCAGGCATGCTATCCTTGTTTGTATGCACGTACCTTTAATTTATGCGCGCTAATCTCGAGGTGGCACGGGACCTGAAGGTGCCATAAGTGTCTCTCACTTGGCGAGCATGGGAACCGAAGCCTCTTGTATCATAACTAATGAGTGGCAGATGGCAACGTGCAACGCTGGAGAGAGCAAAAACGAAGTTTCTTCGTCAAGCTGGCAATGTTTCTCGCGTTGTCAGGCCAGTCCGCAGGCATTGGCATCTACTCAATTATTTTTCTGATTAATCTCATCGTCGTGGGGCCGCCTCCGACGCTCGGCGTCGTCCAAATGTAGTGTTGCGTTCGAGCACTTCGATTGATACTATTGGTACCATGATCAATCTATTGCCTTGGAGGTTGGCGCTGCCACCGTGCCAATCCCAAAAGTGCAACTGCCGTCGAGCCTGCTTTCCCCATACCGTAAATTGAATAATCCTCTGTGTAGGCCTTAGTAGACCTGCAGGTGAGTCTTTCTTCTTTCTGAAAGAAGCCATTCATTTGCGTTTAGCATGTTCTAGAAAAGTATTTGCCGTCGTGCATCTCATAAATGATATTAATCGTCCACGACTCGAAACTCTATAGCATCGCGGTCCCCGTAAGTGAGGCATGAATGCTTCTGTCGTCATACCATTGAAGAAAATTCGAAAATACACTTTGGAACAAGAAACAAAGCGACCTCGGTGATATTATTGCATGAGCTAGCGAACGCGTTAAGTATACATATCTCTGGTCTTCGACTGAATATTCACTAATTTCCTTCATAACATATCAAAGTGGAGATTTGTCCTATGATAAATCAGATTCGAGAACATATGCTCGCTGTCGTTAGGAACCATCGTACATCACGCAATTCTGAGGTCCTGCCTCAAGAGAAGGCACCAAGAGAAGTCATCGACGTCGACAGATGTAAGCGCATACCAAAAACAGTATATCAAGAAAATGCCATCCCAGTGAAGCGTTTCGCAATCAGTGGACCTCGACCACCTGACGGCTGGGCCGCCGCCGCCGCACATGGATCCACCGGGAACTTGCTTGGTTTCAATCGAATGAGATATGTATCAAACTAGGTCAGGGGGGCAAAGTGAAAAGGTTTCCAGGATTGTCAAGCCATTGGACTGGGACAGTCGAACCTGTGACGTGAATACCGTCGTGCGACGACCCAGCGGAAAACACTCGGAGAAAAGGAGGAGTGGTATCCATATGTGCAGGAACAGAAACGCTTACCAAACTATCATTGGACGACTAGAACAACTTGATGCGAAAAAGAGAGTTTATGTGCGCGATGTACATTGCAACATACGACCAAATGTGCGTCAGGTTTAGCATGATGCTGGCTCAGGGTGGGGTGGCCATGCTAAAAAAGTAGGCGATACTCGACAAAAATATTATTGGCATTTGCCGTAAGATGTTTGTGATCTCCGACGACGACGTGCGATTCGAACGAATGGCGAGAAGGCAAATGGACACACTCCAACAAAGCTTAACAGCGTCATTATAAAGTTTCAGGGCGATCTTAGCTAACGAGTTACAGATTGTCTACGAAAGGGATGGTATGGATACGTCTCTGTTTCTTTCTTACACCGAAAGGCGTTTTGGTGCTAATGACGACTCTTCTGACACACTGACACAACTGTACTGCGCAGCACTGAACTGGAATCCTCCCTGCATGAAGTTTGGATGCGACGCTTATATCACTCGGCATCATCTAACCATCTTCGAGACCGAAGATGAGCCCGAACACAAACAAAAGGTTGGATCCAAGTTGGATCCAAGTCCTTATATCCGCTCGGCTGGACGATATTAATATTATGTTCATCAGTGCGTTATTACGCTCGGCGTGTCCTAAATAAATCCATCCCTTTATATTTATAGGGATGACCAGCCTTTCTATCAGACTCTTTATAGTATATACGAGTTAAGTTCACCTACGCATGTTCTTCTACTCTGCTTAAGCACGTTCCCAGATCCTTGCGAGCTAAACTGAAAGGTGCGTACCAACCCAGCACCGCCCGTGTAGTTATCCTCATTGGCTAATCAGTTTCCGCCCCGCTCGCTGCCTTTTCGCCACCAACTCTTCCGCAGTTTGTGCATCTCTCGGCCTCGATCAAGACCGAATTGAGAGATGTGCGATTTCGCGGCAAATTTATGCGGAGCCGACCCCCGCCCAACACCGAAGAACAAGGCATATCACCCAATGGGAACATAAAAGGAACAAACTCCGCGACATGCAAGTCTTCCAGGCCTCAGGTAGCGCACTAACTGCGGAACAGTACTCACGAACAGGCGCGTATCTGTGATCCTGATGCGATATACTTAAAACTTCGGAAAAATATAGAGGAATCAGGTGCTCCTGTAAAAAAAACAATCAAATGAGATGAGGTGATGATATGAAGTTGTGAACCTTGCCAGACGGAAATTAAACCTCCATTGAAAGAAGACGATAATCCGCAGCACTTGCATGGCTGTGAATGCCAAATTCATGGAGGTTACGTTGAGGTGAGCTATTCCTGGAACAAAATGCTTGACGTCATCCATATACGAGGAAAACGGATGAATGAGCTGAAAATTGGCCGGTAGAGAGCTTTTGCAGCTTTCGGACCCCACGAATGTCGGAAGAAAAAAGTTCTGGAAGGGGAAGATACAGGGTCTTGCATAATAACGTTCAGTTCATAATTTGCTAAAAGTTGTTTGTACGGCGTTGCCATCCACCCAATACAGCAACTTTGATGATTGTGTCTCCTTTTTTGTACATATGCAAAGCTGTACAAACAATTTTTGAGAATTATGAACTGAACGTCATTTTGCAAGACCCTGTAACTATTTTGACGATGGTTTTGGCGTCAATGGCCCCGAGGCACCCATGGCAGAGGGTAAGGAATGAACAATAGAGGCTGATGGAGCTCAAACGGGTTCATTACATTGAACGAGTCCGCGTGCTAGCAGTGTACCTGGTGTACGCGTGCGTCAATCTGTGACCAGCCAGTTGACGCGCCATCACACGGATCCAATGGTCGAGTGTAACCGCATATTGAGTCATATTCTTATAAGAAGCGGAGGTTGCGATGTCCTCCTGGAATTTGCGATGGATAAGCGTAAGGGCCCTCTGGGAGCAATTTTCCAGGGGAACTGAGGTGACTCGCGCATGTTGGACTTATGTAGTGTGATCTCGGCAAGAGAATTTGAGCGACGACACAGCTCAAGGTTGGACATGTTGGACATCCGAGAAAATCATCCAAGTACTTTCAGAGTCACTCCAAAAATACCCATGATATAATCCGCCAGAATCCGCCTCGAAAACCGAGGTTGGAGCAAGTCATCAAGTTTCCATTTCTTCATTTGTCTTTTCTCGACGATCGATGAAGAGGAAAATCCGTTTTGGTTTTGTCTCTAGACGCTGTCAGATTCACTAAAAATTAACTATCGCCGCAAGATCCTAGACCCAGAGCGAAGATAATTTACCACTTAGCTTTCATCACCGTTTGCTCCAACGCTTGCGCTGCGAAATATGCTCGTTCATGAGGAGAACGCAGCATGTGGTTGGTTGCGGTGCTGAGCCGGAATAGGCCGATCAAGTAATCGATAGTTCCAAAAACTCCGCCACACTGGTTTGTTGACATCCAACAGCGAAAAGCCGCTGCTCGTCGTTCACGTTCATATCCACTCCTCTCGGCCGTTGTCAACACTGCACACGGCGTAGGGACATCTTGTGCCACCATTACTGACCAACAAAGAAACAGTGATCTTCGTTTGTTGACCCTTGAGTACGTACAATGCCGCCGCCTTAAAAA
>JADNRV010000463.1:0-32058 GCA_015499995.1 Flammula alnicola | reverse complement strand
GGGCTGTTATTACCCTACACGCCAGCGCCGTCAAAGGCTGTTCATCGCAGATTCGTAACGCCGTGTAAGTCTATCTAATTGCCTGTTTTCTTTTCCTTTGATGTCCTTACTCTGAATTTTAGAAGCGGAAAGGCGTGGACTCTGCCCCCAGTGCAACCAGTCGCAGAACCTTCTCCTACACGGGGGATGTCGTTTGCCGCTATCCAGCATTCTCAGCAGAAACAAGTTGCCCCTATCAAGGACAAGAGGTCTCTGCGCGAGATTCAGGAGGAGGAACACGCTCTGCAAGCTGAAGCTGACTTCCTTAAGTGGTGGGGCAGAGGAAGAACGCGTGCAGCAGGAAGCGCTGGCGTTAGCGCAATTTGCGAGCAATCTCAACAACCATTGCCTAGAAAAATTAGAAATACGAAACAGAAAACGGATACGAAGGACAAAGCTGACCCGGTTGCAGGAGGTTCTGGTTCTGGACAATCTTCTGGACATCATCACCCTAGAAAACACCCGCGAAAGCCCCGTCCAAAGGGCAACGCGGATTCTTGATACCTAAGTTATGATTATACATTTATTATGCTACTTTCTGTTGTTATGTAGATTCCTGTATCTTACTGTGACTAATGGCTACAATTGTATGCAATGTATGAGTTGGGATGCAACATAATATGAATACGCGGTTAGTTCTTGTCCTGTTCCTCGCGTGGGGATTCTCATCTGGGTTAACCTCGGAATCTGGGCGGGCAACTGTCGGATCAGGAGGATGGTTCTCTTGAATGTCCAGGGCATCTTCAGATACGCGGATCTGGACCGTATCGCCATCCCTGATCACACAACATTTTTTATGAGAGGAGAAATGGAAAACACGGACTAAAGACAAACCTGATTGTGCCTCTGAGGAGTTTTTGGGCCAACGGGAACAGAACATCGGTCCGCACTACACGAGCAATAGCCCTCGCTCCATACACATCCGAATATCCGTGTTTGGAAAGCCATTGACGCGCCTCATCGTCAACATCGAGCGTAATTCTACGGTGCTTGAGCCTGTTTGCGACATCATCGAGGCGGAGCGAGACAACTTTGAGGATGGAGTTGCGAGAGAGCTTGTTGAAGACGATCATAGAGTCCAGGCGATTAAGCAGCTCTGGTGGGAAGTACTCCTGTGTTCGCTCCATCACTTCCGCTTTGGCCTCAGCAGTGACGATGCCCGTTTCAGGATCACAGGCTGTCGGATGCGCAAGAATGTCGCTGCCGAGATTGCTCGTCAAACAAATGATAGTGTTCTACGGCTTTGAGTTAGATGGCGATCAAAGAGAGCGAGTAGGTGATTGATTACCTTGAAATCGACCTTGCGTCCTTGACTGTCGGTAATAGTGCCCTCGTCCAGAATTTGCAACAAAATAAGGGCAACATCCTGAAAGATGCAACGATAAGTTAATGCAATTATATGATACTGGAACAACAACGAACCTTGTGTGCTTTCTCCAATTCGTCGAGCAATATAACGGCTGCAGAACGCAATTACATGAGATGTTGAAGACAGTATGGTTTTGCTAAATTTCACATACCATAGGGTTTCCGACGCACAGCCTCCGTTAACTGACCGCCTTCCTCAAACCCGACATAACCAGGTGCAGCACCAATCAAGCGTGAAATCGTGTGTCGATCGTGGTACTATAAAGAACAGAGATTGTCAAGAAAAAATCGTTGGAACGTTACTTAGCTACTCACTTCCGACATATTAATAGTTATCCTGTATAATAAGTTGGTAAACGATCATTACGACGACAACCACGAATGATAAAAGGCACTTACAAGCCTCTTTGCTCGTCATTGTATAAGAAGGCAGCAAGCGTCTTGCAAAGCTCTGTCTGCAATAGTATGTTATTTGAAGAGCACTCAATGTGACGCACGGAGACGTACCTTTCCTACACCCGTAGGTCCCAAGAACAAGAACGAAGCAACAGGACGATTAGGTGCTTGTAAACCCGCTCGCGATATCCGCACAGCGTCGCTGATAGCCTCGACGACGTGGTCCTGGCCGACGACACGTTGGCGGAGAGTCTCTTCCATCTGACAAATTGAATTCGAATTAGAATGTCGTCGCACTATCAGAGAGACCGCAAAAAAGATTACGCACATGCACAAGTTTATCCCTCTCGCCTTTCAACAAATTCTGAACAGGAATACCCGTCGCCTTCGCAACGACACGCGAAATATCGCTGGACGTGACACGATCGTGGAGCATGGCCAATGGAGATTCGTCGTTCGCCTCTGATTCGCTTTCCGTAGGCAGCTGTCGCTCAAGCTCCGGGATGGTGGCGAACCGCAGACGAGAGGCCAATTCGAACTGGCCTTGCCGTTGCGCGACTTCCAGCTGATACTTGGCGTCTTCCAATCTCTGCTTGGTTTCCTTGATTTTCTGCAAACGCGCACGTTCTGAAAGCAAGAAGAAGAAAAAAATCATGAATATACGTGTCAAAGAATGTAGATATTCAGTACGAAGACGCACCAGCCTGCCACACGGAAGTCAACGCAGACGCTTCCTGCCGTTTCACGAGCAAATCGTTTTCGACCTTGGTCCGCCTTTCGACGCTAAACACGTCCGTCTCCTTCTTCAAACTCTCCAGTTCGATTTGAAGTGTCATGATTTCCCGATCAAGAGCCTCGAGTTCGTCGGGTTTAGACTCCTGAGCGAGACGCAGAGCCGAAGCTGCTTCGTCAACTAGGTCGATGGCTTTATCTGGTAGGTACCGATCCGAGATATAACGTGCAGAATACACAGCAGCTATTCAAACAAAAGAAATCAGTGAGACAAGGGGTCCATTCTCGGCAGTCGTTGTGAAAAAAAGACTAACCGGTGACCAGAGCGCTATCAGCGATCTCGACTCCGTGATGTACCTCGTATCTCGATTTCAGACCACGCAAAATTGATATCGTAGACGCGACTGTGGGCTCGTCGATAGTGACAGGTTGGAACCTCCGCTCGAGGGCCGCGTCTTTGCCGATAGTTTTACGATATTCGTCGGCTGTCGAGTGGGAAGTCGGTTATTAGCATTTGCGCAGGTCCGCGCGCGAGGACGAAGAGACTTACGTGTGGTCGCTCCTACTAGTTGGAGGCCCCTCGCCAAGGCAGGCTTAATCATCTGTCCTGCGTCAATGCTGCCTTCTGCTTTGCCCAGGTTGAAGAGTGTGTCTGCGCGACAAATGTTAATAATGCCATCGATGGCGTGATGGACGGAGTACTCACGGACTTCGTCTATGAAACAGATGACTTTGCCGCTCTGTAGATGGGAGGACAAGTTTATTATATTCTAGAACAAACAAAGTCAGCCGAAACGCGCACCTCTTCCTCGATATCCCGTAGAAGGGCTTTGAATTTCTCCTCGAACTGCCCTCTGATCCCAGTACCTGCCATAATCGCGGCAAGGTCGATTGAAAGCACGCGTTTATTGTGGAGAGACTGCACAAGACGTCAATAAGAATGGATGTGCCACGAATGGCGTCTCTTCCGTACCTCTGGAACTTCTTTGGAAACAATGCGGCTGGCCAATCCTTCCAAGATAGCTGTCTTCCCAACACCCGGAGGACCGATGAGCTGACAAGAATTTAAGCACACCTGCCTACGCGACCGTGTTTCAAGATAGACGTACTACTGGATTTGACTTCGTTCTTCGGGACAAGACTTTATTCGTAGAATTTAGTATCATTTGCGCCAATATATTTGAAAAATAGTAGGCTTACTTTGGATCGTGCGTCGAATTTCTGAAGCAAAGGAGGTATCGTCAACAGCGTCCAACTCATGCTATTGTTGAATACGTACCTTCATCTCTTCCAATTGTCGGATCCAGTTTACCTTCTTTCGCCAACTCGGTCAAATCCACGCTCTGTACAGAGGAGGTCAGACAAAGGCATCGAGGAGAAGACGTTATCAACGAACGTATTCCTTCAATGCATCTCCTTTCTGGTGCTGTTGACCAAAACTGAACCCAGGAAAACCACCACCGCCACCGCCACCACCTGGAGGACCTCCCGGACCATTGGCATAATGTCTCAGACTCTGGAATCCGCTGCGAAGGGCGACGCAAGCGGAGGGAACGAGCAGAAGAGGCCCTGCCCGTATTCGCGTTCGAGCATATCGTAAAAGCTTCGGAGATTGTCCTTGTGATAAATAAGACAACTGCTTGGACTGTGTTAAGATGGGAGTTCGGGCAAGCTTGAAATGTGAGCTGCCTGGAGACAGTATGCGAGACATTAGTAGAATTTGGACTGGATTGTTGGTCTGTCGGGGACAACGGAGTCGAGCAATGTGCGTCAGGCGCGGGGTTACGCGTGCATGCCAGAAATAGCGATCCAGTCTTTGTAGGTGAGCGGGAGTGAGGAGATTGACGGAGAAATTACCAGAACTTCAACCAGCACTGACGTCAGACCTGCTCCCAATTTGGTAGGACCCGACCTGGGCGTGATCGAGACCCGCGAGCGTCCCGTCCCACGGTTCCCGGTTTTAAAAGTTTTCATCCAGCTTCCATGACGGCGTGTCCGACTCGGACGACCAGGCAAGTTCGTCAAGGAACGTCCATGACACCTCTGACGATCCACACTTCCCTCATGCCGATCGACCATAACGCTGCTAAAGCTGTGCAGGACGCGTCGACTTCTCAGATAAATGTTCTCTGCGACAAAGCATTTAGTTATGGATTCAAAGTTTTCTCGCTTTAGCTCCATCACATACTCTAGGGTTATTTCCTGATATCCCCGATCTTCCTGACATCTGCCTCTAGCCGTGCTGCCTAAATGCATATGGATCATACGTCAAGCGGGTTGCAGAGCGAGTAAAAACACCAATAGCTCATAAACGATCGCACCTCGGATTCTCTCTCGGTGCTGCTTCAGCTGAATAAAAAACCTGGTCAAAGCGATCTCTTCTACATATCTGTGAATGCAAATAAAGGACGAACCAGAATCAGTTCAACGACGCACGATAAACCTCAAAGACTGCACTCGCGATTGAATCTTGATAGTTATCCTCTTGGCTTCGCTCCTCAGATCCTCCAAAATATGCACAGCTTCTTCAGATATCAATCAGGCCATGTCTCTGTGAAAATCGCCTTACCTGGGGTGATACCAACAGCGGAATCCAAGGGCGTTTCATCTATTCTTACAGCTTAGCCTGGAGTTGCATCTCTGGAAATCTCTACGAGCTTTCCAGCAGGAGGCGGTGCTACAAAGAAGACATTTGTCCCACGTATAAGACGACAAATAGGAAGTGCGTACAGTTCTCAATCGATCACCTAGTTTATCGGGCGCTAGTCTGCCGGCGGATTCGGCCGTATCGCAGGTGTATATCGACGCAGCTCCATACACAAGGGGTGATGTTAAACTGTCAGTCGGCGAGTCTATACGTGATGCCATCTCTGGTTTTGTCAATAGGACTGTTCACTGTTGTACGAGACGAACCTCACCTAACATTGGTTGGTAGCCATGGGTTATGGCATGCCATCTCTGATGTCTGATCATCAAGATTGAGCGCATATATGCGCATATATTTGAGTCTTACGTTGCACAGAAAGGGTGAACTGGACTGCACCAAGCAAATCGGATGCGCAACATTATTGCGCAGCCAACCGTTATGCATAAACTCTGAATATATGCGGTATACGGGCCACATTCCTGGAAGAATGAAACTTATGTTTCTTGGCACTATTTCAGCCCTTAGAGGGTTCGTCAATGTCAACCGAAAATATTGGCTGAGAAACGTGAGATGAAGTACCCGGGATCCGATAAGGAAGATGTGGTGGTTGGTGATATTGATGGTGATACTTATGAGGGTTAGGGAACGACTGCATTGCAGCAGGTGGTTGGAAGAGAATTCAATATTCAGTGGTCGTGGTTTATGTAAGGAAGAAAGCCAAAGCTCAAAAGAGTTTATGTAGTCGAATTCATGATCGAAAGAGCTTTCGTAAGCTCCGCAATATGTGAGCCCCCCAGGATAAGTATTACTCGAACTCTCTGGCAAGGTCAGATCTTCGTAGGTACATCGACTAGTACCATTTTTGGCGCGTAGCTCAAGGGTGTCCATTTGGAGGACCTGACGTCGAATTTTAAGGTTAACTTGAAGGGCGTGGGTGCGAATTACTGGGCCTTTATTTCATGTTATCCTCTTGAAATTGTCGATGATGAAAGTATACGTAGGGGACCTCTCACGAAATGAAGCCATGTATACGGGATCTAGTTTTACTTTCCGGGATGCACCTTGATGCGCCGGACTACGATGTGTCGGGCGTGGCGGGTTGGGACTCTGCCATCGGCGCTTATCGTCAAAAGTCGACATGGCTCTCCCCATATTCAGACATAAGGATTCCCACCGTTCTTCAGTTAACGTTAAGCGACTTGCAGCGATTGGCTGATGTTTCTAACCGAGGCCCGCCCATCATCATGTCATTCGGTTTCAGTGTTGCCATCTCTCATCTGATGGGCTTTATGAAATTTGAAATTTCCATTCGGATGCACAATAACGGCGCTGACAGGATCACATGGAGACATCGGCTCAGTTGTGCATCATTTTCTGTTTTGCCCATTCTTTTCCTCTCCTTTCACGACCGCGGAACGACTGTGTGTCTGTGCAGTAGGTATAGCAGATGCTCTCTCCCTTTACGTTGCTGTGAGTGCATCCACCAATCTTTATTGTGCACTGATCACCAATTCGAAGGCTAGGTATCTGCTGTGGTGCCCTTGGTTGGTCCTTGGTGGATACCAAGTGATAGTGTCTGCGAATGGTGTCGTGGCGCCAGGCGACACCGTAAGCTATGGCATTGTTGCAGACCCACTGCCCGCTTCTCCACTGGGGATGGTTCTTATACCCATTCGAGGAAGCGACCCCAACGCGCCCCGAGTTTATACGCCATGGACTGTGACGATGAGCGTATCGCCGCAGCAGTTCAACGTGCGCATACCGACGGGATTAGCAAACTCGTAAGTTCTTTCGAAAATTGTTTACATTGTGCAACATAATTCGAAATTCGAATCCCAGGCTCTATACGATCGACGCGCACCAAAATTCGAGGTGAGTCGTTGTGGCAAATCCTTTTGTTGCCGGACGCGTCTAATACCATCATCCAGCGTGTATTCGCCGCTACTTGCGAGTTCAAATGAGTTCCAAATCGCGTCGCCATCAACCCCATCCTCCTCGCCCCCACCCGTAACAACAACGTTAGTTACATCTGAAAATTGACGTTTTATGACTGACTAGCTCTGTCCGTAGAATCCAAGCTCCTGTCCCTCCTATCACCACCACCACTCAGGCCGCCGCCGCTCCTCAGTCTCCTAGCACCCAAGCCCAGGCTCCACCAGCAGATAACTCATCCTCCAAGACCCAAACCACCGCAGCCCCAGCCACCCCAACAGGATTATCCTCAATCAATGGCGCCTCCACTACAGGCTCTTCATCGTCCCTATCGTCTAGTAGTTCCTCCTCCTCCGACTCGACTTCTCCTTCTGGGACCCCCGCGTCTTCGTCGGCTAACACCACCGTGTCAGGTACTTCCCATAAATCAGGGGGCAGTGTCATCGGCGCTGCGGTTGGAGGAGCGATAGGCGGCATCTTGCTGCTTCTCTTGGCATTGTTTTTCTGGCGCCGTCGTCGCCAAAGAAGGGACGTCGCCCTGGCACTCGGCGATGAGAGGCCTATGACACCGTACGATCCTGCAATCGAACAAACCTCCCCGTTCTCTCCGTCGTTTACTTATCGCGACAGGCCGTTCTCACCGAACCGCGGCCCTATGACTCAAGTATCTCCTTTCGTCGTTTCGGACGTTGAGAGGCATACCCCGAGCCTATCCGATCCTTCAACGGCTAAAAGCAGAGAAGCCTTTGCGAATCGTGCGACTCATGTCCCAGGCTCGTCGATGACCTCCAGCGGGTACATGGATAGCTTATCCACCGGAGTGCCGCAAGACCAGCTTAGGCATGAGAGAGAAAGACTTCTGGGTGAGATTTCGGCGCTTCGCTCTGGTACAGGGCAGCAGCCTAGTTGGTCAGGAAGCTCAGCGGCAGGGACGGACGTCTCTGGGAGGGACCAGGACGACTCGTCAGAAATACGAAATCGCTTAGAACAGCTAACGCAACACGTCAGGAGGTTGGAGACTGCGCTAGAGCACGCATACGACGCACCACCTACATATGTATAACACTGTTGTTCACAAGAGATAATTGGGCAAAATTTCGGAGGATTCTCTCTCCTTGTTATATACCTTCCACTCTACTTTCGCTGAATTATATTACCAATCACTCCTACCACAAGGACTACACTCTTTTTACCCATCCCAATGCTTCCCTGCTTCCAGGGCATACCCAGGATCTGAAGACCGGCTCAGTCTCGCTTGGTCCCAGACTGCTGTTGTCTGTTGATATCCCTTATTCTTATTACTACTCGTAGGAACACGAATGTAGCGCGACGATTTGAGTCGTTGACAATATATATTCCGTCTGTAATTCGCTGACGCATCAGCATACTCATCCATTGTTCATCCTGACCTGCATCTAAGTCTTAAACAGTCACGAATCAAGATTTAATTTTACGGCAATAACAATACTTCGAAGCCCAGAAACTACCACTACGTAACTATGTTGTGGTTTCTTCGCGACGCGTGCATTTACTTCGCTAGGCAGTAGGCGCTCACGTTTCTATCACCTTCAGCACCACATCCCGACAATTGGTCAAATTGTATCCTGGTTGATCCTGGACGCCCTTCCAAACGACATCTAGCCTTCCTTCAGCAGTGTTATTCGAACACAGAGCCCAAGGAGCCAATGGGTCCAGAGTAAGATTCGGGTCCAGAATCGTGCCAACCTCGTTAATGACATTCGAGGTCAGTGCTAGCGATGAGTCCGAGGGGTCCAATGGATTCAACTAGCAAACCTAATATTAGTGCGCACAGTAAAGAAGACTTTGTAGGACACACGGACCACGACGCAATATCGATCAAAAATAGTGACGGCATCATTGAACTGTTGGAAATTCGGAGTGCCGCCTGGACTTATCGAAATTGTAAGACCATCTGTGAGATCGGCGTTGGGGTTGACTAATGGCTGCAGATTGAAGTTGGTTAAGTTGAAGAGCAGGGGAGGATCAGGGCAAGCTGCAGGACAGGCCTAATACAATGCATGTCGATTCTTCAGTGGAAGTCATTCAAAAAGTTATGAATATAACATACCGATAAGATTGCTGCATAAAGTGGCAGCCCTATGTGCGTCTGCAGAGTCGCTAGATTGATTGTAACCGAGGTGTTGGGCTCGTCCTTGAACACTGCTTCGAGTGTGAATGTATCGGATATTGTGTCAAGTAGGCAATGAGAGTTGAATATATGGAAGTCGGACCGATTGGTCTGTTGGTATAGAGCCATTACGAGTGGACCACCGCATGCCTCGGAAGAGGCGCCAGTGCATGCCATCGACTCGCACGCTATGTCCGGCAGTCGCTGTAGATTATCATTTACAGATGTACCACACCCTGACATAATGCGCATACAATAAGGAAATTTCCAACATCGTTGGAACGAAAAACTCACAGCATTCGTCGCCATTTTCGATTCCGGCAAACGTGAACACAAGGCTACCTGATGAATTGAAAGCTTCTTCCTGACATATATTTGGGCATGTATCTGCAGAGCCAGAGCCAACCATTCTCTGAAGAATGCGATTGGGACTAGGGTTATCTCTGCAAAGACCGAATAGGAAAGGATTAGTCGTGTGTGTGCAGCAGAAAGCTATCGAAGACAATTACGCGTAGCACCCTACATATTGCCATAGCTCGAGTGTTTGGTGCAAAGGATCGGTTACGTCTTGCAATATCGCTGGAGATGGTGCCCCGTCTGTGAAGATCTGGATGCGGTCATTTCCGCCGCAAAGGAGTGTACCGTCTCCTGAACAGGGTAAGTCACAGTCGCTATCTGCTGTCTGATTCGCCGAAAGCTGGATCACACCGTCGCACCCTAAACGAAATTTAAGTCCTAAGGATACTGTATTCACGAAGACATGGAATACGCACAGCACTCCTACAACCAACATATCCATGCGGTCAGTATTGAGCAGGGGCTTCAGAAGCATTTATGAACTCGCCTCGCCAAATTCTAGGCCAGCAAATCCTTTACCATGATTGAAGCAGAATTGAGTACACACTGAAGGTGTCATTTCAGTGCTAGTCAAGGAGTTTGCCCTCAGGGTTCGAGCGGCTCCATGATCACTAAACAGTATAGGTTGAGTATAGGTCACAATGCTTAGAGAAATCTAATCGGTGAACACTATACGCACGTGAAACATCCTACGGTATTCCAACCAGGTATGGGTCCATTTGAACTCGGCTTGTCGGTAAAAATCTGGATGCGGTCGTTACCCCCACAGTGGAACGTGGGATCTCCATTGCAGGGTAGGTCACAGTCGCTGTCGGCAGTCTGGTTCGCTGTAGACTGAATGACGAGATCGCACCCTGAACAGAATTTGAGATCTGGGAATATTCAGATATAAGGCATGGAATACGCACAACAGTCCTAAAATATGTTCAACAAAAGAATAATAGGAACTTGTGAGATATTTCAGAGTACTTGCCTGGCCGGATTCTAAGCCAGCAAATCTTTGGCCTTGATTGAAGCAAAACTGAGTACAGAATTCCTGCGTCATTGCACTAGCAGTCAAAAAATTTGCTCCCAAGGTGCGAGCAGATTCATTGTCACTAAGAAACGGGTTATGTTTAGGAACACAGTAGAAGATGAACGTCATACGCACGTAAAGCATCCTACGGAAGTCCAGCCGGCTATAGGCCCGTCTGAGGGCGATCCATCGGTAAAGACATCGATGCTGTCATTTCCCCCACAGAAGAGTGTGCTATCTCCTGTGCAAGGTAGAAGATCACAGTCGCTGGCTGCCGTCTGGTTCGCTGAATTTTGTATAGCATCACCGCACCCTAAACGAGATTTGGGACCCAGGATTATTCACAGATAGGGCAGAGAATACGCACAACAAAACTGTAATAATTATTTCGATATGGCACAATCAGTAAAAGAAATGAGGCGGGGATTTTAGAGGGACATTTTAAAACTTACATTGCTAGACTCTAGGCCCGCGAATCCAAAACCTTGATTGAAGCAAAACTGGGTACACAATGCGGGCGTCATTGCGGTGCTAGATAAGAAAGTCGCATTCAAGGTTCGAGAAGTTGTATTATCGCTGAAAAATAGGCTATATTTAAAGAAAAACTAGGCCGGTGAATGTCAGACTTACGAAAAACATCCTACGTGATTCCAATCATGTATTGGTCCATTTGATTCCGCAACCTGTCTCACAGGATGCAAAACGCTCGCTGCCGTTAAGATGACCTGCGATATATTCCACGCATGAAATTCAATGTGATATATTTCGAATTCATAAGCATACCTGAGCAGACAACAGGAGGCTCAAAGTCCCGCTGAAGAGAAACCTGAGGGCGGACATCAGACAGTATGATGGGATCCTATCTGGGAGGGCTCTGGTTCGAATGTCGACGTTCAGTGCTCGGCTTTTATATCGATAAAATGTAAAAGGTACAACGTTCGAGCCGCGTCGGCGATGTCAAGGAGTTGAGTGACGTTGATGAACATACGCGTGAATAACACGCGTTCATCTCCCTTCTGGTGGCACTGGGTGTTCTGACATACGAATACAGTTTGCGGACAGCCCAGTTTTTCGTCGAGCTTCGAGGCGTAGTTACCTTGCAATCATGTTGAGCACTTGGTTGTTTGATCAACGCGCTCTTTACACTAGGTAGGCGAACTATCGCGTATGTTTATCTTCAATTGTATTGAGTTATTTTTGATTTCGAGAGAAAGAAAGATTCACACCTCAAAGTCAGAAGGTATCCATCATCACCGCCACAATTCCGCTCTGACATTCAGAGTTGCTTGTAGCCGTAGAAAGGCTGATGTTCTTCTGTCGTGGCGAGTTTTACGCAAAGATCTCGGGAATCTTTTTCCTGCAGTAGAAGAAACAACGAACAGATGATCAATTCGTTTTCATCGGGTCTGTACGTAAGAAAGTCCTCTGGATGAGATTGCAATTGCAATTGCTTGAAGATTCTGTGTCAGAAATGTGGCACTTACATTATCATAGCGGCAGATGAGCCCAAACAGTCGAGAGTCGATTCACATCACGGGTTTACTAGGAAGGGCATCGACAGCACAAGAACTGCAGCGCGAAAGTCAAACGGTAATGGAAAGACCTATAACGATCTCCACAGTTCAAGGAACGTTAAAAGGCGATTGCGATTCAAGGAATTAAGGATGATAAAACGTAGCGGTAGGATCACTGCATATCAAGTTTTGCTTCTCCCTGGTGGCAGTACTCTTGGACGTGTCCAATTTAGATTTCACAGAGCTAGAGGCACTACATGATATGCCAGTGTAGAAGATATGGTCCATGGAAAACTGGAAGTTAGAGTTGAATTAGACTCAGAGCCAAAGTTTGAGCGAAGTGGTCACATGATATACTTTCCGAAGCTCGATAGGAAACATTTACATTCTGATCGACGTGAGTATGGTATGGTTTCCTATAATATGCAACCAGCGTGCGCTGGTACTGGTAAGAGATATGGTATAGCACAACAGTAATGTCCGGGTAACTTTATGTACTTGTAACAACGAATCAGTCCGTATCGGCAAGTGAGGGGGTGTGATAAGTATATGAAGATGACGAATAAAGAATTCCAAGGCTCTAAATTATTCCAGCCTCGAAGCTTGTAAAGTAATTGTCATCCATGATGTGGAGAACGACGACGTGACGTGGGCGGTCTCCAAAGTCCAAAACGCAGAATCCCTATTGTCCAAAGAAAAAAGAGTGGCGATTTTTAAAGAAGGAGAGAGGCGATGAAGGGAATCAAGAGTCCTATCCAAGAGATTGAAATCTGTCCTTGCCCGATAGCATTGCTAGCTTTGGTGGTAGAAGCAGAAGGTGAGGCACTGCTCCCACTAGTCGTCCCTGAATTTGAACTCGAGCCGGTGGTGTTAGTGGGAGAATAAGCAGCGAGGATGATAGAAGCCGCTGTTTCGGCGAGGGCGTATGTCGGCGCCATGAGCTGGAAAGCAAGTTCAGAACAAGGTCTGGACGTCAGATGGTATCAATAGAACTCACATGAGCAGAGAAAGATACAGGGAACACCGAAGAGTCAACAACGCGGACGTTGGCTAGAGGGAACGGACAGTCAGAAGCTTGTCCCGGTTACGAAGCCCGCGAATAGGCTGCTTACAAGTTCCGTAAACCTTCAACTTTGCGTCAACTACACCACCCTGATTCTGTGGCAGCATTGAGCAGGCTCCTTGGGGGTGATATTCCGTCCCTGCTGAGTTCCGGAGCCAGTTCTCGATGTCTTGGTCCGATTGCACATTTGGGCCGGGGGTGACCTCGGTGCCAAGCGATGCACTGAGAGGGGCGGTCGCTCCTATTTGACGAGCGAGCTTAATGCCTTGACGCAGGACAGTGATATCTGGAGCAGAAAGGGTGAGAATTGAGAGCAAGAAGGGAAGAAAGGAACAGCATACCTGCAGGATGCGAGAAATATTGAGGATCAATGAGAGGCTTGTCGTATATCGAAGATGAGTTGATATAAAGACGCCCTTGACTAGAATCGTATAGTTATTAGCAGTGCGCAATCAGGCGACCCGCCAATAAGGCCTACCTCAAAGGTTGCTGCAACGCCGCCTGCACCGCAATCTGGCCGGCAGAGTTCAGACTCAGTAAAATTTCTACGAGACCCGCAGTAGGGTAGAGGTTTTGCAGCGTCGCATCATAGATTGCCTTGTAGCCGTCGATGACCTGACTGTATTGACTGGGCGCGAGAGTTGTGGACGAGACTGCCGAGCTGTTGATGCCGTTGCGGAACGTGGAGAAGGAATCGGACCCGCTGAAGAGGAGGCTGCCATTGACATAAGCAATACCGCTATTGATGAACGAGTTAAATTCGGCGGTTTGCTGAAGAAAGGAAAAGGTCAATTAATCCATACATGCAACGGTGAGGGAAAACATACCGAGAGCGCAGACCCGGACGCATGTATCGAGCCTTGAGTGTCGACGGTGGTTTGCCAGAAGACACCAGCAGACTATAAATATGAGGGTGAGAGGGGTCGAGAGCATCTACAACGGGCGAACGTACGAGATGGTCAATCAAATGTTGTCCGACACCGGGTAGCTCAGCCTTGAGAGCAACATTTGCCCCTTGGAGGACATCCTTGGGGCCGACACCACTGACTAGCAAGATATGCGCGCTGCCCATCGCGCCGCCAGCGAGCAACACTTCCTTGTTCACCTGCACGCTCTGCACCGCCGTGCCCGCACCCGTGGAGAAGTTCACGGAGCTCGCCACCACGTTTCCGGAGACGAGGTTGTCCGCGAACACAATCTGCTCAACTGTGACACCGGAAATGACGTGCAGGTTGGGTCGGGGAGGGAGGGAATCGATGTACGCTGGCTTGGAGTAGGAGCGCGTCCAGTTGGTGGGGTTAATGGCGGATGTCGCAAAGAATCCGCCGAGGTTGTTGCCAGAATAGCCATCGTTGTTTGTAGGAATGCCAGCTGCGGCAAGTGTCGAAAGCCACGCGCCTGAGACCGGCACCATGCTGATACAAAGCATTAGATTAGAAAGATGAGATGAGAGGGACACGCACTATGCAGGATAAGTCGTTTGCAGGTCGCCGCCTGTTCCGTGGCTAGACTGAGTGTACTGCATACCAGCGACCGACTCAGAAGCGGCCACAGGGGCTGTGAAATTTTCCGACTTTTTGAGAGCGGCAAAGAAATTATCCCAGCCCCACACATTAGCGGCGGTTTGGTCGTTGGGTGCAATGAGACTACTCCATGCATTCACTTCCTGTGATGAGGGGCGAACCATGTACATTCCGTTGACCGCTGAAGAACCTCCAAGAACCTGTTCCGAAGGTTAGCGAACTGATATTTGATCTTCAATGGCAGTACGCACCCTTCCCCGAGGTTGTACCATCACACGATTTCCGGCGTTGGCTTGTGGAACTGTCTTATACAGCCAGTCATAGGGATCGGCGTTCAGGAGAGAGTCAAAATATGTCTCCGCTGGTGTATCTACGCACACCTTTCAGATTCAGTTCTTCCAAGAAATATCCGAAGAACTTACTGATTTGCGCTGCTACGGCATCACCCGAAGGTCCAGCTTCCAACACGAGGACGGTATTCGATGAATTGTCAGATAGACGTGAGGCAACCACAAGGCCAGCAAGACCTCCTCCCGCGACGACGAAATCGTAAGAGGAAAGCCGTTGGTCTGGCGTCACGTAGTTTCGGGGGTGGAAAGGATGGCGGGCGAAATGAGTGTGGTAATCATGAGTAGGTGTACCAGAAACGTGAGTAAAAAGAGAAATGGTCAGAACAAGGAGCTCCAGGGACAGCATGACAGTCGACCAGGAGGACCTGTGGTGGTGGTGGTGAGGGAGAAGAGAGGAGGTGGGTATGCTTTTTTGAAAGATGCAAAATTATTTGATGATGCATTCTTCGAAGTTTGCGCTGGGTGCTTTTATTCGTGATGATCGACCGGCATGCATGAGGCTTGAGCATAGCAACACTCTGAGCGGAACGGAGTCTGGACAAGGGCTTATGTCTCCGCGTTCGAGGCTGCTCGAGCAATGCCCGGAACTACGCGTAACTCACAAGTCCAGGCGCTTGAACACCCGAGGATAGATGTATACCTATGGCTTGTCAGTAAGAAAACCGTCAACAAAACTGTCCGTTCAATCTCTATAGAGATCATGAATTCAGACTCGCCGCGACTTTCAATTTTAATGAAGAAACTGGGAAGAACAAAAAACCAAGAATTGTCAATTCCGAAAAAAGGCCTGAGCCTGGGCCAACCTAGGCCTCCTTCGACTTTCAATCTACAATTACGCCGGCCGCGCACTTGCCGCGCACTGCCTCGAGGTACGTTTCAAGCTCCGGAGTCCGGATCCATTTCTCGAAATCCAGCTTCGTCAGTTGCGCGTGGTCCACTCTGGATGAAGACAGACGAGGATGTTGTAAGAGTTGGAAGGTTGGGTTGGCTCAAACTTTACGCTGGACTCTCTGGTAGCGCACTCAAGCTACAGTACTTAGATACGAATGACTTGAAGATATCGTGAGTGTAATTACACAGGAATGGTTGATTTTTGTGTGTTTCTAAGCTGTCGGAAGCAATGTGTGCGAGTGCGTACGTACCTCTCACAATGCTCCCTAGACGTTGAATCACGTAAGATATCGCCATGAACTCAAACTTGGGAGTAGATAAACACAATTAAGGACGATTTGGCATCATAGGGTATCTGAATGTCGTGAACGAGGCGGAGATGTGGAAATTATACATAAAGAGCGGTAAAGAGACCTCCAAAAGTGTTTCAACATTGAATCTTGAATCCTTCGCAATGGCACGTGATCGACTGCTTTGGTTGCCTCCTATTACCAAGGATTCTGAAGTTCCTAAGGCTGTAGCATCCATTCTTTAAATTTCATTTACTTTGCTCTCCCCCCTTACAACCATTTAATATTTACACATCAAGGGCTGCAGAGTACTCCGGGACCCTGACATGTTGTCATTTTTCGAAACAAGGCAACCACTCATCCAGAGCCATCTGGAACAGCCCCAATCCCGCATAGAAAGGTTCCTGAGAGATAGGACTATAGAAACCCACCGTCTTAAAGTCGCTATGGTTCGCATCTGGGGTGATAAGCACGCGCATATCAGAGACGTGAACCATATTGTCATATGTGATCCCGAAGAATGAAGAAGAGGCAGAGGAACTAGAAGGGGCCGTATTACATCTATGAAGTGAGGCGACAATGAGGATTCTACGTGGATGGCAATGTAATTCCAATCACTTACGCTGGCACAGCTACTGAAGGAGTGCGTTGGGGCGCATTTGACTCGATAGAAGCCAGACCCATCGTCCGCCATGGGTCAACTGACAACGTTCGTAACATGTCACTTTGTGATCATAACACGAGAGATTAATGTAGAACACGTACATTCACCATTCGCGAACATAACGTTAGACGGGTTCATGTTCCAGCCACCATACTTGTTCACGTTTCCGACCTGCGGCGAAGAAGGCAAACCTTGAGGGAAGGCCTCATTGCACTGCTGCTGGAATAATTCGAGCGAGAGGAAGGAGGTCTCTATAGAGAGCAGGTTGTTTGGGTCGCCTCGTTGGTAGAAACCTAATTCATTTATAAGTTTGAAATTATCCTAGAAATGACAAACGAGAAGAGAACCAGACCATATTCCGAGCAATACTGCCACATCCACGAGCGATCCTGCACTGGATCATCCGGAGTGCCAGGAATGGAGTCGTAATCGACCTCTGCAATTGCCGTCAAGAAGGCCTTGAGGCCTACATCGATACCGAATTGCGCGACGAGACCCGCCTCCACCGGAGCGACTGTGCGGTTTTGTGTCTCTAGAATGTTGCAGAAGGGTAGTACGGACGCTTGAAAGCCGTAATACTAGGCCGGTTCATTACTCGTGAAATACGGTATAAGGTAGATGCTTACTTGATAGAAGTCGAGGGGATCCATGAGAATGGAGGCTGCATCGACGTTACTCGTTCTGTTAGCCTGCGACAACGTTAATCCGTCGGCACCGGTGGTATTCCCGCCAGGACCGCTTAACCTCGCCTTGAGGAGGTCAAACTTAAGATTTACGATAGCAGTTTCATTGCTTCCATTTAACGTATTGTCGACATACCTAAACGTGACGAAATTAATAACCGGCAGGTAATAAATAAAAAAGACGATGAACGCACTTCGTTATTGAGACCCAATCGGCCGAACAATTTCTCGTAAGGCTACGTTCTGCTGCTTTGTAGTAGCTTGACATATCAACCTGTGCCTCAACAGGCGCAGACGAGGCCCAAGATGCGAATATTATCTCAGGGTTACGGATCCGCATCAGGGCTGAGCGAATGCCTGGGTATGAGCCGCCGAGCATGACCCACGGCGTCTTGCTTGGGTGGACTGGGAAGCTCAGTAGCGTGTCTGAAGTATCTGAAGAGTCGGACAAAGGCCTGGATCCTACGTGAGCAAAGGAATTGGCGAAGAAAACAACGTCTTCAAGTGCTTGCTCAGTGGTCAGGAATTGCCATTGATCTGCCGTGGTATTCTCCTGAAAAATGTGAACGATTTAGTTTCCTGGAAGGATTGGCTATAGCACTGGATACCGACATTTACGGGAAATGGAAGAGAGTCTCCGTAAAATCGATGTTCCCAGAGAATTGCAAGGCCATTGTATCGTTTTGCAAGACGCATGGTAGCCGAAAGACCGTGGTATTCCTGTTCGCTTGTCGTTAGAAAAAAAAAAGCTATTACCGAAGAAGGATTGGAAATACCTGTAGATAATAGGGAAGGAGAGGCTCTGCGTTTTGCTCTCCCGAATCAAACACTGAAGAGGCATTAGACACAAGAGAGCAACAATAGTCTAAAATGCCACGTACGAAATACAGGGCCTCCTGGTTCCCAATAAGTCGCGTTGATCCAGTATCTATTATCGAACTTCTCTGGAGTTTTTTGAGTGAAGTGATCAATCGGTATCTAAAACACATCGACAACTCGGTGAGCTCGTCGGATTTAATGATTGGATGCGTTGGACATACTTGGATGAACTTTGGCAAATTCTCGACAGGCAGATTATCCCTATCCGCCAAGTGAGGTGATATAAGATTCTCGCGTGTCCCTATTCTCGGAGCTTTGAAAGGCCCTAAGGGTGCCTGTGAGCCCTCCGTAAAGGAGAGCGCGCCGACGAGCAAAGGGACTGACAAGCAAAGGTTGAACAGCATCGTGCGCAGCTAGAGATAAGTAACAAATGAGATAAAGCTCGCTAGAGGGTTATATAGAACTACTCACTTTGTTATCAAACTTGTGGTGCTGCTACCAGAAAGTGCACATGGTCAGAGTGTCGTGTGGGTCAGAACTCGTCTTGAGAACCAGAACTGCAGGAAGATATGTCATCGAACTTCCAGGCGGGCCGGGATATCACTGGTTCCGCGTCCTATGTTACTTCAGAGCCTCGATAACGTATTAACTTCGACATGTCGGCACAGATCTGCGACGTTCACGGTTTGAAGGTCCATCTGAAGGACATTGAGATTGGTGACGTTGGCCTCCTGAGTGGATCGTAAGAGGGTTCGGTGATCATGAAAGACCACCCTGCAGCGCCTGGCACATCTCATCGGCGGCCTCATTCCCTGATGTTGGGCGGAGCGCGATGGAACCTATTCCTTGAGAAAGGGTGGCTTGCCTATCTTCAGCGCCGATCTATTTGATTTCTTTCAATCATCTTTTGCTTGACCTGAGAGGAGCTGGTGTCTTTCTTGTGGTGTCTGCGAGATCGTAAAGGACGCGTTGTTCAAGTTTCTACTGGGGTTTGGGAGAGAAGTGAGGCTTTCTAGTGAAGAAAGGCCCCACCGCGAGGCTGAGTGCGGTAGGATTGTTATGTGAAATGCTGCCGAGGCAGCAACCACTGAGCGTAAAGCCGGCCCGAACGTCTCACCAGCACGGGTCAGAAATTTTACTAACCTTCATTCGAACCTTTACAGTACGAGTACCAATAAAAAAAAATTGGGGGCAGGGAAGGGTCAGAAAAAATTATTATTCTACACAGTTATAGTGCTACTTGAGGATCGGACAGGAAACGGGATATGACTGTAAAAGCTTAACCAATTGTCGGGATACGGTCTGGTTGAAATGTGAATATCCTCTGGCCGAGTCGAAGCAAAGAAATCATGAATATGTGGCGGGCGTTATCTTCGTGTTCCTAATAGTAATAAGAAGAATAGGCGTGGCTCCGCATATCAATAACAGTCACGACCAAAGGCGGACTGAGCAAAAATATCTCGATGAAGTCATGAAATCTCGTGAAGGCGAAGAAAGCACTGAAATGGGTAAAAAAAAATTGTGGTCCATGTGGTACAAGCGAGCAGTAAATATAATACAAGAAACCTAGAGGTCAAAATTCTGTGTAATCACCTCTCCGATACGTTGTACGTTGGCGGTGCATCGTAGACCTGTGTGGCATGTTCTAGCGCCGTCTCTAATCTCCTGACATGTTCTGTCAGTTGTTCCAGACGATTTCGCATGTCTGACGAGTCAGAATCTGCCCTCCCGGAGATATCCGTCCCTGCTACAGAGCTTGCGGAGAAGGTGGACTGCCCTGCGCCGGAGCGGAGAGCCGAAATCTCCCCTAGGAGCCTTTCTCTCTCGCTTCTCAGCTGGGCCTGCGGTAATCCAGTGCTTAAGCTGTCCATATACCCGCTGGAGTCCGTCGATGAAGCGTTTTGGACATGAGTCATCACGAGCTCTCTGTTTTTGGCTATTGAGGGGTCGGATGGTGTTTGGGTCTGCCTCTCGACGTCTACAACGAATGGAGATACACGAGTAAGAGAAGGTTGGCTGGGAATGAACTGCCTATCGCGGTATGATTCAGCGAAAGGAGAGGTTTGTTCCATCGGAGGGTCGTATGGTGACACCACATGGTCATCGATCAGGACCGTCTGGCGCACATTCCTCCTTCGAAGACGGCAGAATAATAATAATGCCAGGAGGATCAAGGTGATTCCGCCAATTGTCCCCCCCACTGCAGCACCAATGACGCTGCTGTTCGATTTATGGGGAATACCCGTCGTGGAGGCTCCGGGAGGAGATGTTGACTGGGATTGGGGAGTGTTGGTGGATTGAGTGGTGGTTGAGGAGCTCTGCGACGTTTGCGTTGCGCTTGCGGACGTCGAGGATGAAGTTGATGGCGGGACAATTTCGAAACTGTTAGAGCTGGCCAGTAGGGGCGAATACACGCTAGGTAGCGATATTAAACGTCTTTGTAGTCAAGGAAGTTACCATAGTACTCACCTGGAATTTTGGTGCATATCGATCGTGTAGAATCTGAGATGTGAATTTCTTCGATTTAGGTCATGTAATGCAAGCAGTTTTCAAGAGAACTTACGAGTGTGCCAATCCATCCGGTATCTGCGCATTGAACTGTTGCGGTGAGGCAGTCAGCGTCACAGTCCACTGAGTGAACACTCGCGGTGCGTTGGGGTCACTTCCTGCAACCGGTATAAGAACCAGTCCAAGGGGAGTGGTGGGCAACGGATCCGCGGTCAGATCGTAGGTTATGGTGTCACCTGGCGCCAGAGGAGATGGCGATGATTGCACCTGCACTTGATATGCTCCGAGGACCAACCAAGGACACCATAGCAAATATCTAGCCTTCGCATTTGGGGTCAGTCTGCAATACGATTTGGTAGACACACGCACAATAATTTCAAGAGGGAGTGCATTTGTTATATCTGCAATCAGTTACTCGTCCTGCAAGCGTGAAAGGAACTGGAGGAAGGAGGTTGATGGGAAGAAGAAAGACTGCACGAGGTAACCATGCAATGGCAGTGCAGTTAAAGAGCGCTGAAAGGAGCCACGGCATCAGAAACCATCAGAGAAATGCCAATCCTTGAACCCTGCATAGTGTCTGACTACTATTACGACCGTACCATACCTCCTCAATATGGTTGCCTTTCAGGCTCCGACGTGGTGTCGCAAGCCACCTCTTAAAGGCTCTTCCCGCGTGCAATCTCGAGAATGGACTAAGCAAGTGCAGTGCTAGAGACTTGTTCCCTGTGGTAAAAGAAAATCGTTGTCAAACTGTCGGCGAGATAGCGTGTGAGTGGTCTGAAAAGTGAACCATTCTCAACAGAAGATTTTTGGGCTCACCTGCCAAATTGCCTATTGTTTTGTGTGACAAAAAGTCCGCAGGGCTATCTGGTTGTGGCGGTTGGTGACAAGTTATGTCGGCATGCCGCCTCCAGCACCATGTAAGTAGGCAACAAAGGTCGCCGCTTGAATGAGTTAGGATACTTATTGTTGCAAGATCTGAACTTTGATAACAAAAGTTGGTCCCTTGCATTAGCGTTGGCGGGAGCTCCACGGCAGGATTTTGACGTTTGTCGATCAGACTTCTTCAGTTGCCGGTTCTGAGTTTGAATTTTGCCGGCTGTCCTCTGCCCATTTGTGCGGTATTGTCCCTTCTACAATCACATTCTGTCTGCATTTCTCAGTATTTTCTGTACATTTGTTCGTATTTTATTGTTCTTTACATAATCTAGACATATATGTTGAATCATAAGTCAATAAGAAGCTCTTTTCCCCTCATTCCGTCTTCTCCCCATTCCTTTTCATAGGTCCACAGCATTTAGTATGTATGTTGTTCTCACCATTACACGTTGACCTTCAGGCCATATATCACTCAAGACATATATTTTATATTTTTACATATTTCGAGGCTTTTTTGGCACTCTCCCACACCTTTAGAAGTCACCCAATATGTTCTTGCACCATTGACCGTCAACAGATTTCATTTGTTGGGCACCTAATCTTCGTGCTTTCGGAATTAATTAATTTGCCAATGATGACAGTTCTCGCACACAAAAAGAAAAGTGGAAAGCTTTTGGGAAGCCTTTGAGAATTTCAGTCTTCATTTTATTGCTAGTTGCAATCCGGATGACTTATCTTCACAAAATTAGCTGCCGTAGGAGATCTCGAGACTCAAGAGTGCACATATGATGGTAAACTTACATAAAGACCATAGGTTTACCTAAAAAACTTGACATTTCACGCCTTTTCTTCGTGAAGTAAAGTGCCTTGAGGTGCAACTTATGAGCTGCCGGGGCTGCCGGAGACGGAGTTTGATTAGGAGGCACTAGTGATGGGCACGGGTAACCCGCGGGCGAATTTTTGTCGACCCGCACCCGTACCCGCCAAAACCCGCACCCGTGGCCACGGGTATGGGATCCCGTGCTTGCAGGTGCGGGTTTGCACGGGACCCGTGGGTACAGAAACCCGTGCGGGTTTGATGGGGGCATCGTGAGAATTTGTGCAATGTTGAATTAGAATTAGAATAAATTTGGGCAACTACATTACATAATTATTTATTCAAGTAACTAAAGAATATATTTGACACATTTCGGAGTTTCCCGTGTGCCGGCCGAAAACCCGTGACCCAGGCGCACGGGTGCGGGTTGGCTGAGGGTCACTCAAAGTGCACCCGCACCCGCACCCGCCACACCCGTACCCGCAAACCCGCACGGGTGTCGGCACCTGTGCCCAACACTAGGAGGCACATGCTGGACATCAGAAGACGAAAGCGAAAATGAATTCCTGCCGTGGAGCTCCTGCCAACCTTACTTGCATGGTCCAACATTAGCCCTGTTGCATGCTGCGAGTACTATGCACTTTGCAAGTTCGTTTGCAGGTCTAATTGCCTTTACAGGAAACCTGCTTCGCTTTGTGTACATTGACAATGACAGCGGCAGGCGACTGCCGGCAGTCTACCTTTTCTGCAACTACCCTCTCTGTCTGGCCATCCACCGAGATTTTTGCACCGTTACCTTTCAGATGCTCAATATGTAATTCTATATGCAGCGATTCCGAGGTGGAAGGCGCGGTGCTGGATGTGGGGACATGGGCAGGACACCTTGAAGCCGGGGTTTGCCGCAAGGCTGTCATTGTCAATGATTGTATTGATGATTTCGTGTTTTGTTGGTGAACTAAAAAAACATCGAGTCAAAATACCGTTTCACGACATGCAAGCTCATGGATGCGTGCGGACACCTAAAAAGTACATATTAAGTCACCACTTAAATCAGGATTAGAAACCTTGTCTCTTGAATCCCAGTAAAATATTCGATCTCTTGGATAACTTGGTGGTAATCTTGCGCCGTGAAACACAACAGTGCATTGAACTCACCTCTGTTTTGAGGGCTATATAAAAGGTCCTTGGCCGATGCAATGATCAAACTTCATCCTCGCGTCGTCTCGTTGTATACGTGCATTATCAATGCCACATGACATGTTCGAAAGTATCAATATACGGTGAAAGATAGATCGTCAAATTCTGTGATGAATCGCATGGCCCTAGTCTCTCCTAGCCAGACTGCGATATATGTGATGTGCCCTTCGGATCACGATATATGAAGTCTGTTTTTTACCGCGCCCTCCAAACCGTGTCAGAAAGTTGTTATGTAATCTTCGGACTTCAAAAATATGGTTGGGCGCATTTTTCTTGACGACGACACTGTTTTTCGACAAGATTTGGAGAGGGCGATATGTAAAAAGTTTCAATAAACATAGTTTTCGATTTTGAGAGCTTTGGGACTTCATGCGGATGAGCTAGGGAAATGGATCCGCCACGCAGAGCATGGTCAAAGATTATGTAAGCTAAATTCGCAAGTCTACCCACCGGAATGTAAGCTACCACAACAACTCCTCTTCTCAGGACGAGATTTTTACCTAGCATATTGTGAGCCAACAGTATACACTTTGCCTCTAAGAAGTCGCGAAATACCAGCGTCGTCGCGTCCAGTTGACGCGACGAGAATTGAAGCTCCGAAGATTACATAACAACTTTCTGACACGGTTTAGGGGGCACGGTAAAAACAGGACTAGCATGGCCCGCAATTGCTGGAATTCGAACGGCAGGAGTTGCTACAACATGATTAGATGGGTATCCTATATTAGAAACCGTTGAGTTGACCTTGGAAAAGAAAAGCGATCAGGTATGGAATTGAACCACAGACCTCCTGCTATATATGCCGGTGCTCTAACCACTGAGCTAACCGATCTTAGATTAGATAGTAGATTTGTAATCCAACACGCCTGAAATCACTATCTATGTCTGCCTCCGAAAAAGTAGCTAAAAATAGATGTGCGAAGAAATAAGTGCAAAGTAAGAGAACACACGAGAATGGTGAGAAATCAGAATGGGACACGAGTCCGGGGGGGTTTGGGTCGAAAATATATATTTTCATCGCCAAAGCTCTCTCGCGAGACTTCTTCCCACGTGAAGTGGGAGGGCCAAGCTCAAGCCGGCACAGGCGAGTAGTATACAAATGAGACTAGTGTACGGAAAAAAAAGACAGAGAAAGAAAAGGAAAAGAAAGAGAATAGGGCAAGTGGTAAGGGTGGGAGAGAATAAAAAAGCTCTGAGGCAGAGCCTATTGAGCTATGTGAGATAGAAAATATGAGAACACGAAGAAAGAGAGGAGGGCGAGAGGCTACGCTAATATATGAGCCGAGACAAAGGAAACGCGCCGCGTTGCAAGTGAAAGGGGAACGCGGCGTGCGTAATCTAATCTAATCTACGCTTACATAGACCCGGATCAACGCGAGCTTTGATCTGATCATCTATGTCTGCCTCCGAAAGTGTAACTAAAAATAGATATGGAAAGAATGAGAGAAATGAAGAGAAACACCTGAATGGAAAATCGGAACTGAGACACGAGTCCGGGGGGGTTTGGGTCGAAAAATATATTTTTCGTCGCCAAAGCTCTCTCGCGAGACTTCTTCCCACGTGAAGTGGGAGAGGCCAAGCTCAAGCCAGAGCCGGAGGTTCGGGAACTGGAGCAGGAGCAACGGCCAAATGAAGGAGGGATGAGAGGTGAAGCAGACGGTCTGCCGGGACGTCTAAGTAGAGTTTGTACGCATCGCTCCTCCAGCGACCTAGGAGTTGAATTTCATAATCCGAGTACCCCACTGAGGCTGCAGATGTAGCAGCACCACATCGAAAACTGTGACCAGAATACTTGCTTGATCAAGACCCAGCTGTGACAGGCGCGACTTGAGGAGTGAGATAAAGGAGAGTCGGCTTAGAGGGCCCCAGTGCCGTCGCAGAAGAGAGGAGCGAAGGAGGTTGGGATCCCGAGGAATAAGTTACGAAGTGCCATGACCGCGCACGTCGAATTGATTGCGGGAGCGCGTGCGATTAAGACAGACACACCTTTCCGGAAAGGATCCGTCTTCGAAGCTGGGAGGGTGAGGCGAACATGGGTAGGGTCGGATATGTTGGGATAAATTGAACGGCTGAGCGGCTCAGGTTCTCGCAGGAATCAACTCTTGCCGTTCTGGACAGTAAACTCCCCAGTTCTGAGGAATCCTGCCCAAGCCAGCTTGATTGCTGCATCGAAATTTGCGTTGTCTTGGAGGTTGAGGTCGCAGGGGATAGCGGCGAGCTGTTGGAGTATGAATAGGGTGATAGGGAGTTTAGGGGAGCGCTCCTTCTCGCCGTAGTATCGCTTGATGCCCTGATAAGGCGCTGAACAGTGGCAGATTCACAGCCATCGAAATCGATACCGGCATCAACATGGAGGGAACGAACGCTGGAGAGGTAGCCTTTAATGGTTTGGGCTGAAGGTGTCGGTCCCCAAGGATGCGACCCATTCCATGATGCCGATGTGCGTTGCAGGGAGGTATTGTCCGGGGAGATGAGGAGGTTGGGGCGCACGCGGACAAATTCGATGTAGGATTTTTGCCCACTGGTGTAGGTCTTGCGAGTGCTGGATGCGAGGCCGTGCCAGAGGTAGAAAGCGACACGTCGTGAGAGGTGAGAGTGTGTCTCATACCAGACAGATGGGACTTCATCCGCGAGCACGGGATTCCTGAGAGGTAAGGTGCAAGGTGAACAGCCTGGTGTACTGGAAATGGGAAGCGGTGTCAGCGAGCGCGTTCTCTTCAGACGGAATCCAAGAAATGGAAAAAGAAAAATTTAGGCAAGCGGCCATCATGAAGATCAGGCGGACGATAGCCATGGAGTGTCTGGAGCGGCAGGTACCAGTCGTCAGCCAGGAGACAATGTTCTGGTTGTCGCAGAAGAAATGGACATGGTGATTTGTCCATTCATCGCCCCAACGAAGAAGCGCTTGCAATATGCAAACACTTCCTTGAATTGAATATCGCGCATGCGATAGCGCCGGGGAACCCGAGCCGCGTACCATTGCGACCCGAATATACCGCCGATCCCTTTACGCCACTCGCATCCGTGTAAATGGATACTGACGGGCGCGAGGGAGTGAGCAAGCGGATGCCATTCCACGCGGCACTGAATGTCGACCACCAGCGTAGGTCTGCGCGGACACCAGAGGTAATGTGAGGCGGTGAAGGTAGATTGGAATTTCGACATAAAGTCGAAAATCCGCCGCAGAAAAGATCGCGCACAGGGATAACCTGCGAAGTGAACTGCAGGAATCCCGCAAGTTCTGTACATCGTGCAGGAGGCGGTCCGGAGTGACGACCAATGCGCGAGAAGATCTTGGAGGTAAGATAGCTTGTCCGCTGGTAGGTGCGCTTCCATAGCTGCAGAGTCGAGTTCCAGACCCAGAAACTCGATCTCGGTGCATGGCCAGACAGTCTTGGTAGCCTGAAAACGGAGGCCCAGCGTCTGCCCCAGACCCATAATCCACTCCACGGCTGCGTTGCAAATTGACGGTTGGGACTGTGGCGGGAAAATGAAGAAGAAGTCGTCTAAGTAATGACGAAGGTGCGCTGGGATGTGCCGCTCGATAATCCAGTGGAGAGCCTCCGCGAATAGGTTAAAAATGTATGGGGCGGAACGGAGCCCGAATGTTAGTACTATGCAATAGTAAAAACGCGCATCCCAAAAAAGGCCCATGTGGCGCCAATCTTGTGCCCGAATAGGAATGTGGCGAAATGCCTCCTTAAGATCTAACTTCGCCATCAAGGAACCCTTCCCTGATGAGATGAGATCGTCGATCGCATGCTCAAACATGTCGTAAGCGATGAAAGCCTCAGAATCGGGAATACCATCATTAACAGATGTTCCACGAGGCCAGGACAGGTGGTTAATCAATTGAAGCTTGTTGGGGTTACGCTTGCGCGAAACGACACCAATAGGCGAGCATCGAGAATTAGAAAGAGGCGGCTTTGAAAAGGGGCCGTGCACCTGCTGGTTGGCGACTAACTGCTGAACTGCAGAATCGATGAAGTCAGGGAATTCCTGCGCGGATTTGAGGTTCCGGGAAGGGCGAATAATGTCGGGACCTTCATAGCCAATATTCGCACTGAAAGAAATGATTTGAATTAAGGATTTTACTAGGCGTACATCAGGATAATCAGCTAGAAAGTGCGCCCAGGCCTCCGGAACTAATGGCGAGGATACTGGGGTGCAAACAGAACTAACATTGGCAATAGGGGAGTTACAACGAGGATCGGTATTAGGGCGTATGCGGGGAAGAATGGTGGAAGGGGGAAAGAGGTGGGCATTGGGAAGTGACGAGGATAGGGTAGGGAGAGCCGTAGACGAGAGACAAACCGGTGTTGGCAGCTGGCGCGAGCGAGCTGCTGGCGATGCGAGTGCTCGAGAGCTCGCTCTGCCAGCGCCTCATGATGTCTTAGTGCAGGTGGATGCGCCGTGGCCGGTCGCGTCACACTTCTGGCATTTATGAATGCGGCCTTGAGGGCAAGGGGTCGTCATGCAAGTACCCTTGTTGAAAGGCCAACACGTCTGCGAGGACGTAGGGCCAGGCACTTTAGACGTGCTCGAGGAAGCGCCAGACCACGCGGCTTTCATAGCAGCTGCCTGCGGACGCGGATGCCCGAAAATGTGCTCCGTCATGAGCTCGACATCCCTGGAGAGCCATCCCGAATATATACCATTGGCCATCTCCCGGCGCCGAGCCAGGAAGAAGGCTTTGTGGTACGACAGAATCGCGGGCCAAAGGTATTGCCGGTTGAGTGCTGACAGGTGCGCAATGTAAGAATAACTGCCGCACGCAATCGTGAGTGTAGCAGCCATGTCCCCCCCACAGGTGGCCGCGTAGGTGGTAAGAATGTCGAAGTATTTGACCACCGGCTCGACGACTGAGGAGAGATTGGGGTAATCCTTAAGGGAGCCTGCGCGTGGAACGGCCGTGAGCTGACCACCTTCAAATTCCAGGTTCGCGCGCCGTTCCAGATTCTTGTCTTGCGACGAGGGGTCGAGCTTGTACAAGTCCATGGGGCGGAATTCGTGCCGTGTGATCTCCATGATGACGCTCGCTTCTACCTGGGGAAAGCGATCGAAAAGGGACGTACCAGTGGGCGCTTGTGGTGCCAGACCAACAAAAGGGGGAGGTTGTAAAGGAGCAGGAGGGGCTGGAGCAGGAGCTTGTGCAAAGGCAGCATGCGCCGTCCCGTTGTTCTGAGTGCCAGCGTTCATGAACATGGCGAATAAAGCCGCGACCGCTTCTGGCGTGAAAGTAACGGGGGGCGCAGGCATCTGCTGACCACCGGTGAGCGCAGACGTTGCATTCTGGAGAGGTGGAGCAGGTGTTTGTTGACTGCCAATAATTCCAGGCGGTGTGGGCGGCGCTTGGGAGGATGACGCTGGAGGTTGCATGGCAGGAGCTGGTAGCATGAAAGGGGAGTCAAAAAGTTCTCGGCGGGCAGCAGCGCGGGACGAGAAGTCCTGATCCGAGGTTAAAGAGGATTGGTGAAAGGTAGAGTCCAGAGCGACGCTCGGGGAAGGGGAGCGAGATGGATGTGGGGCCACTGACGGTGTTCTCGACGTGAAGCGGCCTCTAATATCCCTGGAACGGGAGGGTAAACCTGCACGACCAAAGGATATCTTGAAGAGAATAAAAAAGCTCTGAGGCAGAGCCTATCGAGCTATGTGAGATAGAAAATATGAGAACACTAGAGAAAATTCTGACCTATCGAGCTATGTGAGATAGAAAATATGAGAACACAAAGAAAGAGAGGGAGCGAGAGGCTACGCTATTATACGAGCCCGAGACAAAGGAAAGCGCGCCGCGTTGCAATGTGAAAGGGGGGAACGCGGCGTGCGTAATCTAATCTAATCTGCGCTTACATAGACCCGGATCAAACGCTAGCTTTTGATCTGATCATCTAATCTGATGCTAATGAGCACAGACCCCATGGGGTTCCAAGGCTTGAGTTGCCCAGTTAGAGACAAACTCAAGACAACGGTTGCTGCTACCATATTAGAAACCGTTGAGTTGACCTTGGAAAAGAAAAGCGATCAGGTATGGAATTGAACCACAGACCTCCTGCTATATATGCCGGTGCTCTAACCACTGAGCTAACCGATCGTAGATTAGATAGTAGATTTGTAATCCAACATCCTAAGTGATACTTTTATCTTCTATACCATGCTGAAATGACCTTTGTAGATTCCGATAGCAGGCTTTGACAGTGGACTCCGTCAGAATGGATTCGAAAAAGGTTTGGTTGATGGACGTAGAAACTTGGGAGGTTACAATTTGCTTCTCTAAAGTCAAACTTTCAAGGTCCACAAGTGGTACATCTCTCGGCCTGACTGGAATGTTCGTACTTAGGCCTATTAAAGGTTCTGCAATTGACAATGTGCTCCAGGGAAATAATCTCAAGTAGGATTCACTCACCGTCATAGCATCTACTAATGACTCCCTTCCAGACTGTTGCTCAATTTGCCACAGGGCATTGCTCACGCCAGTGGACACGCGCTTACCCTCGGAGCCTGGCCGTGTTGATGAACATATATTTCAGCGCCTAACCTTGCTCCGGTCGGGGCCCTCAAACCCGCTATGATTCCGGACAGTTGTTCCGCCAATCCCAGAGGCGGAACTTTCTCAAGTAAGACGTGAATTCAAATTCAATACTTTAGATCGGGTGACGAACAACCAGAATCCTTTTTTTTACGAGCCAAGTATTCACTGACCAATATCAGCGACTTGGGCATATCGGATCGTGGCGGATACGATGGACAACGGCAAACTTGTATGATATATCGGAAGTCTAAATGCATGTAGTATGTACTGTTCTAACGATATGAAATAACAGCCAACGAAGTGCATGTCGCCTATACGTAAACAATTTAGCCCCGCGAGGCTGGCTTACGTTCCAACTGGACCTCAGACCCGTCGGCGCCCTTTACAGACCAGTAAAGACAGGTCTTACCGCCATTGCCACGAAACCATTCCAGATCTTCATCATCGAGCGCAGGGCCTCTACCATTTACAGTTACGCACTCCAACCGATTACCTTCTGTCCAGCCTTCCCGTTCTTGCAGTCCAAGTTTAACGGGGTCGTTCAGGATATCGATTAGACGGCGCAGGGCGCCTGCTGTGAAGTTTATGGAACCGTGAACGTCAAGAGCCATTATCCCCTCGGCTTCTATTGTTCCATCCTCTCCTTCTCCTCCAAGCCAGTCAAGGAATTCGTCGTCAAAGGAGGAACATGAAGTCACTGCCAGGTTACCACGAGTGTTCCAAATAGAGACGACGTTATAGAGACTGTCGTCGTCGTGAGAGGTGTTGGATGAGGGTATATGTCCAATCGTCAGATCGTAACTAGAGAAGCTACCAGAGACTGGAGGAATGGAACAACGAGAAAAAGTGGTGTTGTCTGCCGACCATGTGGCGAGTTGGAAGAATTCCGTGAGGAAACCCATTGAAACGTTGTCGAAAGATATCGAAAATGGATGGAGATGGTACGAATGTTCAGTCTCTCTTCTTTTGTGCGGCCTATATGATAGGGAAAGATTCTTCAAATGGATGCCTCCCTCAGGATTTAACGCCGAGATGAGACGCATGAAGTCAAATGTGCTGCTACTGTTGGTTGGACAGGGCTTCATGGTCTGGAACTGAAAATCGGAGATGAAAAGGGTAAGGTAGGGACCAACTTCTACTGTTGCGAGCCAATCCTCTCCCAGAGGGAGGATGTCCATGAATCCGAGACCGCTCATGGAAAGCTTTGTCAATTTTGGAAATTTGACTGGCACGAGGCTACGCGTGATTCTGGTACTTTTTCCGTTGTCGACGACGTGCGTAAGGTCATGTAACTGGCCCTCGAGTACCAAATCCTCGAGGAAGAGAGCCTCCGTGCGAGAAATAGAGTCGGAGAAGGAAGGGATGATGTGAATGTGAGATTGAAGACAATCGAGGTGCATCGTTCAATATGTGGTTGGAGGTGTCTAGCGATAGACTCTGCTCGACTACGTTCCCGGATCTTCCCTTCCTCGGTCAAATCAGTTGCGCTGGAGAATACCAAAACGTGGATCTTGGAGTCTTTCGACCATGTAAATGCATCCAATAATGGTGTTGGGTCGTTCGCCACGTCAAAAGATATCCGCGTCCAGTACTCTGGTGAGTCCATAAGCATGTCCCGCCATAAATTGCAGACCCATGCGACGTTGAATGGGAATAGGGCCGGGTCGCGCAAGTTGTCGCTAGACCAGCCCATTTC
>JADNRV010000462.1:0-32064 GCA_015499995.1 Flammula alnicola | reverse complement strand
GATTTGCTATCCGCCGTATCCGCCTTCCCAACCAATCAAGTGCTGCCCGCAGCATAGCTCATGAGATCCTTGCTTTCTCCCCGGTCGATTCAGGCCCCTTTGACAGCGTTACTTGGAATGTGAACTTCAAGTCGGACTGGGTTGCCAGAAGTGTGATCCGGAATCTGGCTGTAGCAGAAGACAACACACACTTCGCCATCAAATTCGCAAGCTTCGACATATTCCGCACGCACAGTCATTGGTGGGACAGTTCTCGAGCCGCTCGCTCATCGTTCTATAGCAAAGACCTGTACGGGCAGCTTCTGGCCTCTTTCAACATGGCCTCTAACAACGCTGATCCACCGCAGTTCGTCGTGGCCCGGGGTGCTTCATCTCGCGTTCCTGATGTCGTACAATTTGCCAAAGTCAAGCGTGAGATTGTCAAATTCCAGTCCATCGCTGACCTCTCAAAGGAGAACACGTACTATATGCCTGCGGACTCGAACTTCCCGTTGTTCGATGCTTTCACCGTCGACCTTGACTATTCGAGGAAGTCTGCCGTTTTGTGGGTTCTCCAGATGACCATGTCACGATTGCATGAAGGCTCGGCGATGGGCTATCTGAAGATCCGCAAAATTATTACAAGCTTGAAGAACCATCTTGGGGAGGGGCCGCCGCCAAAGAAGACCACGAAGTGGGCCGCTGGACAGACTAGCTCAGAGCCGCATGTGGAAGTGCGCTACCTTCTCGTCATTCCACAGGGCGACTCCCGAAATCAGTGGCACTTTCCAAAAGGATGGAACGAGAATTGTAGCAAGATTGATCACCGTGGTCGTGTCTACTGCTTGGAGGTCCCTATCGCGGTATGTTCTACCATTATCAAGAATATAATGAGTTTTGAATGTATTGCTTCTAGGTACCCGACAACAACACATGGCCATGAATAGCCTCAGATTAGATAATTTATTATTGTCTCGAATCTCATACTCTCTATTCGTGAGGCAGTCCGAGAATGCCAAAGGGTTAATCGCATCATCTCGGCCTCAAATGCCTTCCTTGTCTCTATATATAACTACTCATATCATGTCCCCAGCATCACTCTATGTCATAAACATCCAAATATCTTCTTATCTTAATTTGCAACTTGTTTGACCATCGAGAGTGCGGATTACACATAAGTAGGTAAGTCTAAGACTTTTCAGAGGCTCGGCGTAGACCGCGGAGAAACCAGTAACTTCCATTTCGTTTCGTTGCCCTCTCCTCCTGCGCGCTTGACGAATCTGTCGATTTCCAGCTTCCTTAAATGCAGGTCGACACCGCGAGCTGCAGGAAGCCAAAGACTTTCCGGATATGCCTTGTACAAATGCCGAACGATATCCCAAGTCGTCCAGAGTGCGCCATTTTCCGAAGCCTTGTCAGCCGCATCATCTGGCACATGCTCAGCGGGAACAGGGGACTGCAACACCCCAAGAATCTGTGTCTCTCTTTCCAGCCTGTGCTTGATATATGTGGCAATGGTCTCGCGGCCTTCAGAGACGACGGCCCCATGTGCAGGATATAGAGAGACATATTCGAGGTCGATGTCATCTGGCCCTTCTTCGGCTGGTGAAGACGAAGCTGCGGACCCGAAGTGCAGCATCCGATTGAGACTGGCGAGATAAGTCGCTAGGTCCTCGAATACGGCCGTCCCATGGCCAAGGACGGTGTCGGCGGTGTAAAGGGCGCGGTCTTGTGGGATGTACAGACAAATTGAATCGGCGGTGTGTCCGGGGGTGTGCAAAACGCGGAGGAGGATCGATCCGCTTGGGTCTTTGAATGTCTGCCCGTCGGAGAGGTCGTGTAATACATCGCCTGTCGGAGAGGGTGTGAACAGCTCCTTTTGAAGCTTCTTGACCACTTTGGGAAGTTGGTTGTGGTCGGAGTGGTGTGCGCCTACAGCGCCATCGAGCACAGGGTGTTTGTGCAACCGCGGAGGAGAGTAGGGCCTGCCGGGGTTACGGTTCTCCCAGCGTTCCTTGAGAAGAGCAAGGACGGTCGATAGACCCCCAACGTGGTCGTGGTGCCAGTGCGAGAGGATGATATCGGAGATATCTGGTTGCGATGGGTTCGAAGTGCTTTGGAGGGCAGATGCGAGAACGGGTATATACGACTGAAGACCCTCGCCAGTGTCGATGAGGATATATGGATTCTGGGACCCTATGATGTACGTGTTTGTGCCTGTGCCATAGTTAGCTTTGAGATGGGGCTGCTTAAGAATAGAGGACAGACCTTGCAGGGTGAATTGCCGGGATTCTGGTTATTTGTTAATATCACAATGTCCTCAGATGGTAGTAAGCCAGGAAACTTACCTGTCCCAATACCCGAACTACATGCTACTGAGCTATTCAAGAAAAGCGCAGATAAGATAGGGGTTTTCTCCAGGAAACAAAATCGAATCTCACCCTCGTAATGTCTCCTAGTTTCTTCTGGTTTCTCCATGGTCCAAGTGTTGAATCTGCGAGTTTCCTGTAAGCTATGATGTTCTTACAAAGAGAAGCGGGGTGAGACTTACGAAGACGCAACACCCGTATGTCGCAATCTTACGACTGCCCTCTTAAACGGACTCGGGAATGACAATGAGCGGTGAGCTCCATGTGACTGGTTTACCACAAATGGCTTGATGTTACACAAGCCTTTCTGGCCGCCTGGAAACGAGCTTAACAGTCGTCCGATGCACAAAGTAGGAGACATAGCCGGACATTGTCATAGGTCATTCCCAAGGATTTGTGTATCTTGAATACGCGACGAGGTAACGATTCGGATGAGGAAAAGTTGGGCCGGGTCATGCGTCCAAAGGAGGATGTTGCCAATCAAGGACAATATACTCCTGCGCATTGTTGCAGACTGAGATGGGTTCAAGCAGTGACTCGCATTCAACCAGCACCAACAGAGACGACCAGCGAGCTTAAAACATGAGTTCTCCATCACCATCAGCGTCGGCAACTCACAAAAGAAAAAGGTCTGTGCTAAAGTATCTCTTGTCGGGTGGAAATTTACTCTAAATCACAGGTCGCCCTCGCATTCGCCAGAGGTCGACGGTGCACCACCTTCTTCTCGACGCAGAGCAGGGTCGTCTTCTGAAGATTCAGATTCGGACTCGGATGGACCAGCACCACCCAAGGATGGAAAACTGGAAGCCCGTGTAGCAGCTATGGAGCTCGAAACTGCCGAAGCAGCCAACTCAAAAGCGCTCGAAAAGGCGCAGGAGAGCAAAAAAGAGGCCGAAAAAGAGTCTGCCAGCGCGTTGAGTTCGCAAAACTGTTGAACACACGCTCGGGTGGTGTGTATATGCCACCTGCGCGTCTGCGCGCCATGCAAGAGGCAGCCTCGTCCGACAAAAGCAGCCCGAATATCACGCCTGTCATGGGATGCACTGCGCAAGTCTATCACGGGTATAGTCAACAGGGTGAACATTGCCAATATCAAGATGATCGTTCCGGAATTGTTCTCGGAGAACCTCATTCGAGGAAGGGGCTTGTTCGCAAGGAGTGTGATGAAAGCCCAGTCGTCAAGTTTGCCGTTCACGCCTGTATTCGCTGCTCTCGTGTCGATTATCAACACCAAGCTGCCTCAAGTTGGAGAGTTGGTTTTGACAAGACTTATAAGTCAATTCAGGAGGGCTTTCAAGCGAAATGACAAGGTTCGTCCCTCTATCCCATTTGTCTGTCCTTATTCATTCAATGACTGACCCTCACTCCAATTAGATTATATGCCACTCTACGACAACATTTATCGCCCATCTCGTCAACCAAGGTGTTGCCCACGAAATCATCGCTCTCCAAATCCTTGTTCTTCTCCTTGAACGGCCCACGGATGACTCCATTGAAATTGCAGTCGGATTCACGCGCGAAGTCGGCGCATTCCTTGCTGAAACTCCCCCAAGGCCAATGCCACCGTCTTCGAACGCTTCCGTGCCGTCCTGAACGAGGGCAGGATAAGCCAGAGGGTGCAATACATGATCGAAGTCCTCATGCAAGTCAGGAAAGACAAGTACAAGGACAACCCGATCTACCCAGAAGGCTTGGACCTGGTCGAGGAGGACGAGCAGATTACACATCAGATCCAGCTTGAGGAAGAGTTGCAAGTCCAGGAGGGAATAAGTATGTGTTGTTTCGTTTTTGAGTTCGAGTACAGATGGCTCACTCTTTTTGCAGATATCTTCAAGTTCGACCCTAAATATCTCGAGAATGAGGAAAAATACAAGGCCATCAAGGCTGAGATTCTCGGAGAGGATGAGGATGAGGATGAGGAGTCGGGCGAGGAAGAAGAATCGGACGAGGATGAAGAAGGTATATTATTTTTCTCACTTTATCAAAGCCCTTTTCTTATTCTTTTTTCAACCTAGTTGTGGAGACCAAAGAGGGTATCGAAGACAGGACCGAGACAAACTTGGTCAATTTGCGTCGTATTATCTACCTAACGATCATGAATGCGCTCAACTACGAAGAAGCGGTGCATAAGCTGCTTAAAGTGCAACTGCAAGACGGACAAGAGGTAAGCACAGACTTTCAGGCCTATTTCAGGATCAGTTCTCAAGTTCTCAACCTTTTGTTAGATTGAAATGGTCAACATGATCATTGAATGTTGCTCCCAAGAACGTTCATACTCGACCTTCTACGGGCTCATCGGCGAACGATTTAGCAAGCTCAACCGCGTATGGACCGACGCCTTCGAGGAGGCATTCACGAACTATTACACCACCATCCACAGATATGAGACCAACCGTCTGCGCAACATCGCGCGTTTCTTCGGGCACCTCCTGTGCACCGACTCGATCTCCTGGATGGTCTTGGAGTGCGTCAAGGTCAACGAGGACGATACGACCAGCAGCAGTCGTATTTTCATCAAGATCATGATGCAGGAGATGATGGAGAGTATGGGCCTGAAGAGCTTGGCGGAGAGGTTTAAGGACCCGGAGGTCAAGCATGGTTGTGCGGGCATGTTCCCGATGGATGTTCCGAAGAATACGAGGTTCTCGATCAATTACTTCACGAGTATAGGGTTGGGAGTGTTGACGGAGGGTATGAGAGAGTATTTGAAGGTTTGTCTCCGGCTTTTTGTATTTCATCGGAATGCTTTTTGTGCTAACGTTATTGCGTCTACAGAATGCACCCAAATTGATTATGGAGCAACGCCGTGCGATGCTCGAAGCCGAGTCATCGTCGTCATCCGATTCTGATTCTGACGACTCGGACTCGGATTCGGAATCTAGCTCGGCGACGAGTCGTCATCTGATGACAGTGCTTCAGTGGACTCTCGTCGTCGTGGTGCTAGCAGCAGGCTTCGCCGCCCTTCACGATCTCGAACGCCACCCCGTCGTCGAGGCAGAGACGATTCGCGCTCTCCCTCTCGCTCGCCTGTCAGCCGACGAAAGGAAAGATCTCCACCACCACCACGTCGTCCAGCCGGTGGCCGAGGAGACTCCAGATCGAGGTCTCCTCCACCCCGGAATCGCGATAGGGACAGGTCGCCCATCCCTCCTCCGCGCAGCAGTATACAGGATGCCGGCAGGGACAGAGACAGAGCCATGGACACGAGGTCGGACAAGCCATCGCGACGTCCACTCTCGCCTGTGCATCAGCCGCGCGGTAATGGCTACAGCCGTGGCCCAGTTTCTCCTGACCGCGAGCGCGAAAGACGCGGAGGAGACCGCCGACCGCCTCCTCCTGTCCGCTCGCCTTCTCCGTCCCACCTCGTGCCGCGGGTAGAGCTCGTTCGCCTCCTCCACACATGCGACGCGATGACAAAGATGGTGGAAGGAGATCAAGGTCGCCTCCGCCTCATTTGGCACGTGGCGGAGGTGGCAGACGCGACGATGACGCGCGGGGTGGACACTGGGACAGGGATAGGCCGAGGTCGTCTTCTAAACGAGAGCGCGAGAGGGAAAGGGACAGAGAAAGGAGGTCCTCCAGAGAAAGAGATCATGGATATGAACGCAGACGATGATCAAGAAGCAGTTGGAGAACGATTTTGACTGAAGGTTATGCACATGCACCTCTCTTCCTAAATAAATACCATATGTGCCAACCATGTACTTGTGTTTTACCACTTTCGCAACACTTCATTGGCAGACTCAGAATGATTGAATCGAGGTATTTATGTACATTTGAGTTTGGGGGCAATACAGGTACGGAATGTGTGTACAAGACGATATATTTCACATATGCGATGGGCTAAAGCAGCAGGTCAGTTAATAATCAGGAAGATGATTGAAAAGCAAGACGGACTTCATGAAATTTGTGCCAAGATATGAGGAGAATGCAGGATCAGAGGAAGTACATGTTCTTGGCCATACCCGGGTTAACCTTTTGGAAAGCGGTCTGCCATGAAGACAAATCAAGGTCGACCCGCCGCTGACAGTGGATGCACTGTCGTCAAAGTCGAGCCTTTCATTTGGATCTATATGAAAGACTCCACGAGAGCAAACCAACTGGCGAGGATAGCATCAGAGTTGAGTCCAAATCGAGGTTAACTGAAACTTACATCCGCATCTGCGAAAGACAGCATTAACTCAATAATATAAGAGCATAGTTGAACTTCGGCACTTACAGTACACTGGGGCCGGGATAGAAACTGAGCGGGTCGCCTTCGCGTATACATGGCAGAGCGTATAGGCGAGGTCCTGGATCCTAAATAGAGAAAGTATTGACAATGAAGATGAGGCACTGCTGACCCTATCTCGACACGTACTTGCTGAGATCTGAGTTGAAATTCTCATCCTTAAGCACAATGTAGTGACTCGACCGAGATGCTAGGAAAAAGGCGTCAATAGTCGACGAAGCGCTTATAAATTAATGCCCTTACTGCCTTGAATGGCCGAATGGCTCTGCAAATAGAAATCAGAAATGGCAGGATGTGTGATCTCGCTATCGATCACGCTTCCAGCGTGGCAATTTCCCGTTCTGTCCCCCTCGCTAGACGCCACGTTGAGTTGATTCCCAAATAACGAAGACTTGCGACATACTTAGCTGACGTCGGAAAGAACACGGCATGGTGGCTAAGATGTGAATAAAGAATATCAGACCAACTATGGTTCAAAAATCCTGAAAATAGCGGAAGGGCCCACCGCTTGCCAACCACAATGAACGTAAGGTGCGGGTGGGGACCTTTTACTCCTCGGCGTTCCCAAACATCCTTGAACGCCGCTATATGAAGTTTATGTTAATCATGCAACAGAGAGGTGAAATATGGGAGTACCTTGGATAGCTGCGATCTCCTGGCTGGAGACCGCCTCAAACTCTCCCTCAGATACACCATCTCGGAAAAAGATGACGCGGCGCGGGGATGCTTGGTTCTTCAAGCCGAAATTGTCGACTGCAGTGGCAACAAATTTCTGCAGGTCTTCAATTATCTCGGTCCTAGGCGCCTGTACTCCTGTGAGCGCGGCATACTGGGTCGCATGTCGATCATGCGAATAGACCAAGCTTGTGACAGAGGGTTTCTGTACACCTGGCCCCGGATGGCCCACATCCGCACCTGCATGATAATTAATACATCACAAAAAATAGCAAAGGAATCTGGCTACCCATGATCATGAATGGCTCTGTCTCGAGCTGCCTCATGATTGGCGAGGAACCCTTTGAATTACGCCCGCCAAGACGGGCATTCAGTCTAAGCGAGAGGTCAACGCAAGCATCCATAGTATCTCGCGGAAACATACTTCAAGGCGATATTGTTCCAGTATTGGTTGTTTGCTCTGACAAGCTTGCTTTGGCGGAGACACTGAGTCGTGATTCCTGGTAGAGACTATGAGGCAAGGAGCGCCTTCGTTGATATCTTTGACGTACCACTACGAATATCACCCCAATGTTTGACACTATTCCTTATGGGAGCTGCGTTGGCAGGCAAAATAATGATCAAGACGGTTTTTCCCAAAACGTTTCTGTTCCCGTTTACTGCCTTGGCGACATTTTGCATGACACCATCAAGAGTCTGTCAATCGTGAAGAACGTTAGTATTATCTTAAACAAGACAGCCGACGACCATACTCCAAAGACATCATGTCCATTTCCGGGGACAATTGCGTGATAAGGATTAACAGCTGTACAAAGAAGGAAGGACATTTTTAGTTCCAACACATGCGGAGGAGAAAAGGGTTTTCATACCCATTCCTAAAGTGTCAATATTAGTTATGAGAGATTCATATATTCGATAGAACGCTCACCAAGATTGCTACAAGACTGCATCAAGTCGCGCATCATGTGTTCGCACTGTTCTCTACCGATCTCGGCAGGGCAGAAGTTGACTACGACCCAGGATTCGAGACCCTGAGGATCTTGCAACTTTTTCCCAAGGACATTCCACGCCCCGTTTTGAGGAGTCTGTTGATACATTTATATTGAGTAAGGGACAACAAAAATGTTTGAAGCTCATGAACGAATAAGCGTACCACATCCTGTCCACCGTATTGAACGGTGGGAGTCCGCAAGATTGTAGCGTTGATCGTCAAAGGTCGAGTGTCGACCTTCATGCCAGACTCCTTGACGAACTCGGACTTATCGTAGCCTTCAGCCTGGTAATAAGCAACGCAGTTAAAATGCCGATCGGGCATCAAGAACGAAAAAACAAATAAATCACCCCTTCGGTAATTTTTTTGAGTCGTTCCTGAGGCCTGATCGTCGAGAATTTAACCATATCCGCCGTTATGTTCTCTGGCACCTTCCGTTTGAAGAGCTGCCCATATTCAACCTCACAAAGTTCCGCTGGAACGATATCTTGGTGGGCAGCCTTACTGCCCGTCAGGCGAACACCAACGATCTGGGGCAGCTCGATACGGATTCCATAAGCCTCTTGGAAATAACGCTGCAAGAGTAATCAATATAGTGTATGCACCTGGCCCGTCAAAAGATACCAATTACCTTGACGGATGTCTCTCGATCAGAGTCGTCCTTTGTGAAAACGTATTCTCCAGCCTCGGGAACTAAGCCACGGATAGTTTTGATTCGCGAACGACCACCACCTGCGCCCGTCACGATTTTGATGCGGAGCTTTTTCACAAATTTCTCCAACTTCTTGAAGTTTTGGTGGTCCGGTGTCAGCCTAAGTGCACGGGTGTCGCTGGCTCCGAGGAAATCCATGCATACACGGATAAGCGGACCACTCTGGTACCTGTTCAAATACTCGAATTAGTGATCTGGTGAAGTGAGACCTTGATTGAGGAAACGCACACGGCGGCACTGCATGTATCGACAGTCAGGATCATCTTTCCGATTGTCGGTCGGACAGACCTTGGTACATAAAAACCAATGAATACTCAAAAATCAGGAGCTTTAAGGGAACGACTGACTGAAATATGCCTCGCCAGAGCTCAATCCCAGAGCCCGGGATGCGTCTTGCATCCCTTCCTGTGAAATACGCACGCCCGTTGTTGGTATTATTTCTAACGGGAATATTAATAAGATAAAGTTATGGCTAAAATTCGGGCTTACTGATTTGGACCCTGTCGAATCACCAACTGGATAAGATTCGTTGCGACCAAGGCCCTTGTAGTACTGCTCCTCTTATGAGTGAGATCGCTGACATCACTGATGATAAAAGGTAAACAGCCATCTTAGAGGAAGGAAAGGAGATCATCGTAACGAAAACGAACCTCGGTACAATCGGCGCACTACTGGTCAGATTCAATCTGATCTGGTAAGCACCCCGACTGCCAGGTTCAGCCTGCGTTGTCCTGCCAAGATTGACGGTGAACTGCAGGGACGATTAATTTAAAAATCCAACGACGAACGAAAAATCCAATCAACATACAGTTGCTCCGCTATTACCGCCCAGATTGAGTTGCCCTGGGGAGTATGCGATGGCCTGACCGTCGTAGACGAGGCGCGGATTGAAGATCTGTGGTGCAACGACATTTTGGAGATGGTGCACAAGTTGGATCTTCTTGTTCCGCTGATCCACGGGAGGATTGAAAACTACACATATTTACATGATAATAATTACATGACAGGAAATGAATACAGATGCGTTTACTGACCGACTGCAGGGTCACGTCGCAGGATCATCAGGCGATATCTTCCCGATTAGATTATTCAACTCACCATCATACATGAAGTACTCTCTGGTGGGAACCCTCGTTATAGCAAACGCATTTGTGGTAATCTTGATTTTGCTGGACATCGAAATACACCAGGGCGGGGTTGTAGTACGAGTGCGTGGAAGAAAGTGCCAGTAGATGGTGGCTGAAAGATGTCAAGTTGTCACAGCTCGTGGTTGGTTACTTATAAGTAGAACGCGTGTTAGATAATCATTTCGCGCGTCGAAGTCAAGCCGCACGTGATCCTGAGTTCAGCCAACGGGCATTAACCTCGAAGAAGTTTAAATTAACCTTCGAGAGCACCGTGTCAATGGACAAGTTAAAATTTACACAGCATATACATTAGAGAGAGAGAAAAAAAGTAGATTGCCATAGAGTAGTATTACGTGACGAGAGGATGGTACAGACAGCAAGAGAGGCTTGGTATGCAGGATGTCGAAGAAACAGCTAATAGAAACAGGACATAAGGTCGGATCATGTAGGTGCATAATGTAAAAGAGAGAGGAGAAACCAATGATATCTATACAACGAGGTGCGCAGGACTTGCTCACAGCTCATCATCAGTGACCTCCTCACCCCTCTTTTTCCGGGCCATACGCTCCTTCTTCAGCTTGCGAGCCTCGGCTGAAGTGAGCTTCTTCTGCTTCTTGTTGTCGATCTTGTTACCCATCGCATCGTAGGTATCCTCCTCCTCTCCAGCAGCCTTGTCGATACGAGGACCAGCACCCTGGCCTTCAACCCAGTTGTGGCCCGATGCCTCGAGATGACCGTCACGCATAGCCCACACTTCCTTGCAGAGCGACTCGGAGAAGTCTCGGTTGTGAGTGATGACAAGGACACCACCCTCGAAGACCTTGAGAGCCTCAATGAGCGCAGCGAGCGACTCACGATCGAGATAGTCTAGGAGAGAAAAAGTCAGAACGGGTCATCCAGCACAGGCAAAAAAACTCACTAGTTGGCTCATCAAGGCACATGATGTGGGGACGACGCCATGTAGCAGCGCCAAGGACGATCTTGACCTTCTGACCACCAGAGAGACCCCTCATGGTGTTGTGCGAGACGAACTCAGGCTCGAGACCGAAGTCGGCAAAGTGCTTCTCGATCTCGCGACGAACCAGGGGTCGCAGCAGACCAAGGCGCTGAGCTTCACGGGTGTCGACTTCGAGGACTTTCTGTAAGATTGAGACGACATAAATAATTGATATGATATGATAAAGATGAAACGGAACAAACCTTCTCGAAACCACGCTTAATGAGCTCGTCGCGAGGCAACCAGATGTTCTCGGAGGAGCTGAGACCCTTGAGGGAGACCTCGTACTCGTAAGATTGCTTGAGCTTCTTCCTGTTGGTGATCTCGTCGATGATACACTTCTTGCCCTCGATGACGATGTTCGAGCCTTCCTTCATCTTCTGAGCCTCCTCTTCACTGATCTGACGGTTAGCCTTCTGCATCTCCTCGAGATCCTCTCCGGTCTGGTAACGCCAGAGCATGTACTCGAGAGGAGTCTTGTCGAGATGGTGATCGATGTGGTGGAAAGCGTGTTGGGCAACGTAACCGATGACCAAGTTGGGGTGCTTCCAGGTCTCACCTCCCCTGTTGGGCTCCATGTCGCCGATGAGGAGCTTGACGAGGGTCGACTTTCCGGAACCGTTAGGTCCGAGGACGGCGACACGGGAAGAAAGAGACACTTGGAGGGTGATGTCGTAGAGCTGCTGGACGGTCGAGGTGGGGTATTGGAAGCCGACCTTGCGCATCTTGAGCAAAGACTTCTCCTTGGTCTTGACACCCTCAAGAAGAGGGGGGTCAGGGAGCTTGAACTTGTAGTCCTCGGCAGCCTCGAGAGTGTAGTAGGACTTGGCCTCAGGAACTTGTTGGACGAACTTCTCGAGGTTACCGCGATACCTGCGGAGCTTGAAGCGGTTCAAGTGGAGGACGTCGGTGATGGTGTTGTTGAGGAAGCCAGAGTCGTGCGAGACGATGACTAAGAACGTCGATCAGCACCACGAAGAAAAAAAATAGGAAGAGTTAATGCTTACTGGAAGTGCAGTGGGTGAGGTTGGTAAGGTAGTTCTCCAACCAGGCAACGTTGACAACGTCAAGATGGTTAGTAGGCTCATCGAGCAAGAGGATATCAGCCTTGAAAAGCATGGCACGGGCAAGTGCGAGCTTCATCTTCCAACCACCAGACAAGCTGCCAATAGCTTGGCCTTGACGCTCGTCGGAGAAACCGACGGAGGCAAGGGTCTCAACGACTTCCTCGCGGCTAACAAGGACGCGCTTGTCGCTAAGGATGAACTGGAGAACAGAGGTATCTTCCTCGCTTCCATCAATGTCGTGCTCGACGTAGAAGGTACGGACTTCGTCAGGGGAAGGGAAGCCCTCGACTTGGCCGTTGGTGATGGCACGCATGAGAGTCGACTTTCCGGTACCGTTCTTACCGCAGAGGCCGTAACGGTGGCCACGCTTGAGACGGAGAACAGCGGTGTTGAGCAAGATCTTGGCACCGTAAGCCAAAGAGAACTGGCAGTTGCAAAGATCTTCGCCTTCCTCCTCGTCTTCGGGAACCTCATCATCATCGACACCCTCGGTAGCAGATCGGACAACCCATTCGCGAGCGACGGTGATAGGCTCGGGTGTAGAGGCGACGAAAGTCAGGTAAGGAGCGAGGGTATCCCACTCGGGAACCTCGAAGTTCTTCAGGTTGACAAGGTTGGCGGCGAGAGAAGCAGCATACATAGTGTCGACATTTCCGGCGGAGACAGTCGTGCCGAGCTTCTTGTAAATGGCAACAAGAGAGTGGGCAAGCTGCTTCTCATCGGCGTGGTGGAGAGCAGGGAGGTCGGAGCCATCGCTCTCGGCGGGGACCTGTCCGACTTGGCGGAGGGTGGCAATGGCGCGGCCAACAACGCTGCGAGCTTCGGGGTCACCAATAATAGCCTCAACCTTGATAAGACCAGGAAGGAGCTTGGGAATAAAGGGTCGGACAGTGACATGGGAATCGACGAGCTTGGCCATATTGTCAACGATACTAAAAATAGCAAATCAGTAAAAATTTCCGCTGACAACGGTAGCTGAAAAGGCTTACACGGCGACCTTACGCTTGGTAGCGGTGAGCTTCTCGGAGAGACCGCGCGAAAGGAGAGGAACCATGAGGGAAAGGGTGGGCGAATCTACTTCAGAAACGAAAGTGGTGGCCGAGAGGAGGGCGATAGTATTAGGAACCTCCTCAACGGGATTAATAAGAGCCTTAATAAGAGCAGGAATAAAGCGTTCAATGTCCTTGTTCGACACCAGGGCGGTGGCCTTCGTCAGCGAATCACGGGCAGCCTTCTTCACGTCAGCCTTGGTATCCCAAATCGCATCGGCGAGGATAGGGACGATTTCGGGCATGAGGCGGGCGGTTTGGACTGGGGCGCTCACAACGATCTGATTGAGGGCGACGAGGGAACCAGTCTTGACTTGCCATTTACCGGCAGTCTTGATTTCGTGAAGGAGAGCAGGAAGGATGAGGGAAGTAGCCCATGGGTTCATGTTAGCGACGAAGACTCGCACAGCCTCAACGGCAGCTGTCCTGACAGCAGGCATCTTGTCGGCAAAAGCCTCAAGGAGGGCATTGTAGATACCAGAGTCGACGAAAATGGGCTCGAGCGACTTGGTTGCGCTGTTGTTGACAAGCGCGATGATGGCATCTGCAGCGCCCTCACGAGCGGCAGGGGATTTTTTGTCGGCGAGTGCCTTGACCACGGCGTCTCCAAATCCGATGGATTGGAGGGCGGCAGGGCCGTCTTTTTGGGCGAGGGCAGCCAACTGCTTGGCAGCAGAGTCGCGGGTGGATTTGTCGGCAACGAAAAGAGCCGAGACGTCCATTTGACCTTCAATTGGGGCAACGGTAGCCTTGAGCGAGGCGGGAGATGGAGTAGCAGTGGTAGAGGCAGTAACAGCTGGCATATCTGATATCTAGAAAATTTTCAGTCTCGCTGAGGACACAAACTAAGATTGTGCACGTACCTTTGGGGTGGATATGGGTGGAGAGAGGTCGTTAATGGCTGGCTGGCAAGAAACAAAGGACGCTCTAGTTCTCTATATGGTGGCAAAAATGCCTACGACGGGGATGTTAAGAACGGCGAAAAGGACGGGAATGAGGGGGACACATACCTTTCTATGAAGGGGAAAGAGAAAAGGAAAGATGGGAGGTGGAAGAAAAGCAACAAAAAGCAGTGTCATGCTTATAACACTCCATTTTCGGAGTTTGAAAAATTGCTCAACTTAATCGCACTGTGACTCGCCATTTCCCGTGACAAGTCCCGGCATGGCCTTCCGGGTCTAGTTTATACTATATACGAGATGCGGGGTACCCCAGACCTTGTCCGGACATGATGGACATAGGATTATCAACGATAGTGACGAGATACATCGGCGACATGTGCTGTACCTATCCCAGCTGGCCAGCGCTTCATTCCTTAACCTCCTGATTCGCAAAACTGAGTGGTGCGAAGGCCTAACATACACACACACGTTCATCAAATCAGTGTCAAACAGCGAGAATGCGGTATAAACGTGGCAACGTACATGCCCTCCGCCCTCAAAGTGCTTGCTGTTAGCTTCTACCCAGTGTAACCGGAGGGCGTGTAAGAACGCTGATAAGCCCTGAACAACAACAACCACAAAGAGAGTTTGATCAGAACTCAGATGGATAGATGCGACGATGGATTAGAAACACGATCTAAAACGCACCTCCATGACACACAGGATGCCGACCGTCAGGGAGAACCAGACACCGCCCATAATCAGGAGCGCAATCCATCCAAAAATGGAAGTCGGGCCGAGGAACCCAGCAATAGTCATACTCCACAGGACCTCCGACAGCTGCGCATGGGCTAGGGAAAGGGCCCAGAGACGGAGGTAAGAGGCGGTATGCGAGATACAGCCGAGGCAAAATTCAATAGTGTGGATGACCTGATGAATAACCACCTCTCCGAAATCATGATGTTCCTACAAAAAGTCCAGTGTGAAAAAGCGAAAAATAGCATGATAAGACAAAAACACCCACGCCTTCCTCGTCCGCGGCCTGAAGCATGGCTTGCCCGTTTCCTTCTTCCTCGTCTTCCAAGCTGATACCTGGGGTGTGGGGCGGCATGTCACTCGCAGTTCCTTCGCCGTGGCCAATGGTCATGTATCCCTGACCTTGAGTTTTGTGCATCTCCTTCCAGGCAAGATACGGCTTTGTGATCAGCAGCCAAGGAACGCAAATCCCTGCTATCATCAGCAAGAGAAGTTGCACCTTGCCCTGTCCACGGTATAGCTGAAGTGCCGGATCGACTGTGCCAGGCGACAAGAACATCGAGATGAGCATGTTCAACAGGGACGGTGGCTGCGTCGTGGCCTTCGACCAATCGATCGACCACTTGTACAGGATGCAAATAACGAGGTACCCGAAAATAGACTGCAAGAAGAGGATTTGCGGAATGAAGTTGGTATAAAGATCTGAATATCGCTTGAACTTGATGTGATTGGGCACTTGCAGGCATAACGCAAATGTCATCTAACCATTCGATGTCAGTTATAGTCAGCTATTCACTTCGGATAAACCTACGTGAATCACTCCCAAGACGATTGACATTTTCATCTTGTACGAGTTGGTAAACACGAGTGCATTGTCCGCTCCGTGCCAGCCAGGATCCAGACCGAAAGGGTATCGATGATCGGTGAGGGTCGCTGTAACAGTTCCGTTGCTCTCTGGGAAAGACCAAGCCGAAGTCCAGATGTGGAGAGTCTTGGAGAAGATATCGTTGTACATGAGACCAGTATACATCGAGAAAAGTCCCATCAGCAGGATGATGTAACGACCACTATTTCATGATTTCGTTTAGTTAGTGATACGAAAATCATGGAGCCAGCCAAGAGGAACTCACTAGAAGAATTGACCAATAATCTAAAGGATCATCAAAAATATTAATCTCCAAATTAGATACGGCAGCGGAATGAAAAATACGAACCTCTCCCAGGTCGGCTTTTGCCATTTTCTTCTCCGTCAGGATCATGTACACTGCAGCCAGGAAAATGAGTGATCCATGTCCAATATCACCAAACATGACCGCAAACAAGAAAGGGAAGGTGATGATCGCAAATAACCCAGGGTTGACCTCCTGGTAGGCTGAGATGCCGTAACTGTCCATGATGGTCTGGTAACCTTCGGTGAACTTGTTGGTTCTGTGAAAAGTCGGAGGAGTCCTCTGTGTAGTCAACTCGTGCAAGATGGGTGGGACGCTCGTTCCGGAACCCTCCTAATTTTCACGTCAGCACAGAAGTCTATCAAACAAACGAAGCGCATATACTCACAGTTGCAGACCTCAAGGCCAACTGAATGGTTGTGATATCCCTGGTTGGCACCCAGCCTTCCGCGATGAGGGTCTTCCTACGAACATCGTAGTTAAACAAGTTTAACGTTTCGTAGATCATCTTCTCCTTCCTGACAACATCTTGCCAGCTGCGCAAGCTCTCGCCAATTTTAGCGAGTTCTGAACGTCTGTTGAGGCCAGTGTTGTATAAAACCGTCTGCAGATCCTCGAGACGGTTGGTGACTTCACGAAGAGACTCGGCACGCTTGTCGGCATTGGGATCGATAGGATAAAGCGTTGCTCCCATCGATTCCGCGACCTTGCGAATCTTGGCAAGGAGAGCGTCTCCGTGTGCAAAAATTATAAAGACATCCTTGCGAACTTCTGCGCCGGTTATGGAGTCGACGAAGGGCTCCGCAATGTCAGTGTGGTTCATGAACAAATTGCCACGGAGAACACGCCATAAAACGCGCTCAAAGGTGGGCATACGGGAACGCTCGATGGTTCCAGCGACAAATCTGTAGTGAAGTGTAAGTAAAAAATAATTTGGATTGACTTCCATTGAGAGGCATACTCGAGATCGAATTGGACTCCAGTAGCAGGCGTGAAACCGCCCTCGTGATCGTCTTGCAGGAGAGGAGTAACGCTGTCATCGAACGAGGAACGAATGTCGGTCTGATGGCCACGCGCCTACAGGACAACGATATCCATCAGCAAGAAAGGCATTGAGAACCGTGAATGAAATTGACTTTTTCAAAGAACACGGCCGTTTCTCTCAAGACATGCCTAGCTTCAATCAACTCTTTCGTCCTTTCACTCAAAGTCTGGTAACTCTCGTTCATTTTGGTCAATCGTTGCTCGTGTTCGGCCAAAGTGGTGTCAAGCTCGTCAATTGTCTGCGCAGCGCGTGGGCCCACAGTGATGAGCGGCGCTGACTCATAGAGCGGACGAATGGGCACAACGTCTTTCTCCTTCGCGATTTGTGTCGAGAAGAAACGGACGCGGCGGCCCATCTCGTCTATGCGTCGGATTTCGGTAACGAAAGAGCGTTGGAATGGGTTAACGCTGGGATTCAACTGAGGATAATGACGTTTAAGTTCAAGTCGACATCGGCGCGCAAAAAAAAGGCTTACATCTTTGAATTGTACATTTCCTAATTCTCCAAGCTCGGAGACTGTATCATGGGCAACTTCAGTCGGCACGAAGAGCTGTACCAGGCTCATCTGCTCCGAGCCTTTTCGCTAGCTTCAGTAGAGCGTCATTGGACCAGAGAGGTAAATACTCACGGAGCAAACTCGGGTATTCGTCCCCCATTATACTGAGAAATCGACTTCAGGCAAATAACAAGAACTTTCGACAGCTTATGCGCTGCAATTAGAGGGAAAATAGTGAATGGAATCGGGTGCAGGCGGCAACTGGTTGAGTTGTTTCGTGCGCCGTGCGGCATTGGTATTTGTTCTTATTTGTCTGAGCACCGCATTTGGCATACATGCCCTTCAACTTCAAGTTCAACTTTTTCAACTCCTATTCAACTCCTTCTTGGCACCATGATCCTCTGAACAGAGAACGCGGAGGGGATACCTTTCATAACCGCCCGTTTCGAATCTATTCTCGCCGGTCGCGCCGCGCCATTCAAGAAAGCATTGGAAGGTGCCGAAATGGCAGCTCTCCGCGTCGATGCACGGTGCACTTCAACTCAAGTTTATTTAGTAATAAATACCTCATTTGATTTGCTCCAGCCAATCATTGTGTGCCAAAGTTGCCAAAAAACCAACGAAAAGAATTTATTTCTGGGCCTTACTATATATTCGGCCTCGTTCCAAACAAGTCGAAACTGAACAACCACTATATCCCTCGGAAAATTTAGTGGAAGTCTTCCTTGGACAAACCTCAAGTCCTGTTATTGCTTAGATTCAAGCTCTACCTTTGGTCTAAAACTCAACCCTGAATAACCTGAACTTTTGCTGAGGCCTTGAGGTCTCTCTCTGCAGAAATTCCGCTTTTTCTCTTGTGTTCTCGAATATCAACAACTGGACTCCTTATAACTGACTCTTTCGACCTCATCATGTCTACCAGTGATACAGGCGCCCTGAAATATAATGGCTTTGAAGCCTGGTTAGAAGATGGTGACGGTGCCGTGATAAGGCTTCCCAAGACACGCCAAATCGACGAAAAAAAGGATACGATATCTGCCATAGTGCATATTGAACCCAAGACGGTAAATATTGTATCAGTTTATCTTGGGTTGATTACTGGACTCTGTTCATCATCGTAGGTTTACTCTGTGCGCTGGACCCGAGGGGCAGGGCTTAGTCCCATGTCCGCATTGTGTGAATTATACATTCAAGGCGGATATTACGAAGTCCCCGAAGATCCGAAAGATTTTCGGGTCGCGAGGTTGACGATGGATAAAGCCAAACGAGGCACGCAAAGCAGAACAAGCAAAGGATGGCTGAACCCACCATATAGACGATATGGCTCCTTACGGGTGAGTGAACTTGAAAGAAAGAGGCATGACGCTCGCTTCCGAGATTCTGGTACGTTCTGTTTCGGAACTATTATGTTGAATGTACGCTGAAGCCATCTTCCATTAGATGCTTCACTTGGCTGTGTGCGCCTTGAAATAAGACGAGTACGCGGACAATTGATAGAGAGCGCTAAGTGGATAATGGACGACCAAAATCAGGAAAAATGCGTTATTGATAATTTTGACAATTTGGATGTCATCGACGACCCGGATGAAGATATACCACCATACGTTACATTCATCTTCCACTTTAGAGACTACGTTGCGGGGACGAAGCGCGACCCGAGTCCTAGAGCTCAAGGGTCTCTACGGACCAAAGGCAGTGTCATCCGCTCGAATCCTGTTTCGGCAAGAGACCCTAAACAGCGCAGTATGTTCAATTCTTGTATACGACTTATTAGTGCATTGAAAACTTAAACTCACAGCGGATGTTAAATAAACCGGAGTCGCCGGACCCGGACTCTGACGACGACGTCGACTTGCTCTCAAGGCTCATAAAACGTTTTAATGATCACAAGTCATCTAGCTCAGACTCTGAAGAGGTGGACGAACTCGTCGAGGAGACCCCAGTCCCATCACAAAAAAGAAAGCAGAGAACGATGGCGCCTGAGGGCTCCCACCGTACGACGGCCGCAACAGAAGCGGGACCATCTACTTCTACTTCTACAATCTCCCTAAAGAGGAAGGCCCGAGATTGGGACGCGGACGAGAGATCTACAAATGGGACTAAACCTGTTGTAAGAAGGCGTACAATATGCACTATTTCCTGCTACTCACTTCAACCTGCACTAGAATGTCAGTACTAGTCATGTCACGCCTATCAAGAGGCAGCCGAATGAAATCAGACTTCCAAACAAGAGTCCAATTATCATTGATTTGACAGTGGACAGCCATTCTGTAAGAGTGCATGAGATACTTTACCGCTTTACCGATGAAGATTCACGCCTTCAATTTATCATAGGTGTCTCGAGCTGCGACGCCTATCAAGAACGAAGATGATGATATAGTCGATTTGACAGTACGAGAATCTCCATTCTACTTGCCGATGCAGGTGAAAAGTCGATATACATCATTTAATTATTAATTACAGGCAGATTATGAAGCTATCGACGCACTGGAAAAGGCGCTGGCTGCAAAATTAAAGGCCAAATTGGAGGTCTGTAACAGGTTCAAAACTTTCTATAACATTTAGTTACAAAACTCATATCCTTTCCGTGCTTCTGTAGTCGAAACAACAAAAGATCAAGGAAATGCAGCGCCTCCTTGCAAATGCAGATTGAAGTTCTTCTTGTTGATTATTGTTGGACCTTGCTGAGAGCCGGGGGCGCACACGCATCCCGATGTCTTAGAGTGAAAAGTCTAATAAAGAAGAGACGTATTCTTGCGACTGTAAAAAGATGTAGCCATACTCGCAGTACTTTTGGACGAAATGAGGAATTGCTCAACTTCGCTGGTAGTGGACCGTGGTACCGGTCTTATCAAGAACATGAAATTATGCAGAGAGACGAAGTAAGTGGGACTAAAATAATCACAACCCCTCAGTAACGTCCTCCTCTCCTGGGACCGTATCGACCACCACGGTTATAACCCCTGCCGCCACCACCACCACCACGATCCCAGTCGTCATTACTTCCGCCTCCTCCAGCGCCCGACCGGCCAACATCGCGATCCCGTCCAAATTCATCCTTCTCGCCACCACCATACCCATCCTGCTGCGCCATAGACGAATAACCATTTTGCCTGGATGGCACATCGGAAGAGCCGCCGAATCCGGGTATGAAGTCCTCTCCGCCCTGGTATTCAGAGAACCCGCCGCCGCCGCCGCCGCCTCTTCTAGGGCCATTATCGTTCGACGGGCCCCCAGCATCTTCTTCTTTACCCCACCACGGGGCACCGCCTGCTGCCGCGCCTCCGCCTCCACCACCGTACCCAAATCCAGGTACCATCGCGTCTTCCTCTTCGTCCTGCCCACTCATATCCACGATCTCCGGTGGCTTCTCGCCTCCGCCCGAGAACACGGACGAAACATCTCCAGGGCGCTCTCGACTCCAGAAGCGCGTGGTGTGGTCGTTGGAGGCGCTGACGAGGATGTGGCCAAAAGGGTGGAACGCGAGAGACCAGACGTTCGAGTCGTGTGCCTGGGAGAGCGTCGCGCGCGGAGGCGAGATGGGTTGGGCGAAGGCGGTCTCGTCCGGCGTTGAGAGGTCCCAGTGGAGGATGGCGCCTTCTGAGCCACCAGAGACGAGGAGGGGGTGTACGGGATGCCAGGCAACAGCTTCAGGAGGGAAATACATGAGCTCGAGACTAGCTAAAAGATTGCAAGACCTACAGCAAACTTCTTTTTTGTGCCCTTTGAGAATACGGAACTCTTTCATTGCTCTGATATCGAATACCCGCACAGTTTGGTCGCGAGAGGCACTTGCCACGAGATTGCCATTCGGTGACCAAGATAAGGCCTGGATGGTGTTTTTATGTTGATGCCTATTGGCGCAGACTAAGTCAAGTAGCTACCATGATGCTGTGAATATACGCACAATGTAGATAGTACAGTTCCCGTCCGAGGATCCCAAAATTTGATTTGGTTGTCTTTACTGCCCGACACCAACAAGCCCTTTGTTGGGTGCCATTCCACGCACTTTACGTCCCAACCGTGGCCTAAAAGGCCGAAAGGTTCAGAACGTGGCAAATGGCCTCAAAACAGAGAAACTTACCAGTCAACACACTTTCCACCCTACTTTCTGCAAAAGACCATATCCGCACGCTCGAGTCATCGCTAGCCGTTGCAAAACGTCGGTCATCTGGACTGAAGCTGAGCCCGCGGATAGCCTCTCGTGACGATGAACCTTGCCATGCAGTCAGATTGTTCATGTTGGGTTCGAAATATTTGATGATTCCGCTCTTGTCTGCAGAGGCGAGGTAGGCTCCGGAATGTGTGAAGGTCATGGCACATATTGCTGTGTCGTGTGCTTGAAGGATGGTTTCAAAGTTGAAGGTGAGGCCGTTCCATAGGGTAAACTCGCCGCTCGTGGAACCAGTGAGGACACGGCGAGATTCGGGCGTCCACTACAATATCGTTCAGTGTTTGGAAAGCCTGAGAAGACAAGCCGTTTACCGTTACAACGTTTACAGGACACCGAATCTTGTTCGTGGATGTATGCACGAATTTAGTACATAGAGAAGTGGAGGGATTTTCTGGATACGCCTTCGGCGGTAGCAGCTAAAAGAACCTTGTCTTTCATGTTCGGGTCACACTTTCAAGGACAAGCACTCACGTCGATGATGAAAGGAGGGCTCGGTCTCATATGAGGCACATAGTTAGAATTAGGACGCAGCTTCCGTAGCTATTACAATCTTAGTGAACGCTCATAGATTTTCAATAGACAACGCACCAGAGCCCAGCGCCCCATACCACCATTGTAATCCACCGTCCGCCGAGGTCGCGTTTTTTTGATTATTTTACCATCAATCATTTGTCGCGCATTTGCTAGTTCCTGTTCCATCACCTTCCCGTCATCTTGGGGAGGAGGTTGCGGCTCCGATAGGTATCGTTTTGGTTTCCATTCAAGATGTGGAGTTGAAGAAGAACGGGGAACAATATTCCCGGGTAACAGGACGGGAAGGCTGGCCATTTTGCCAACCTGGTTGCTAGTGTTTTCGTTTGCAACTATATTCCGATAAAGAGCGACTCTGCCTTTCCAGTCAATGGGTTGTTGACAGTAGAAGAGATCCTGGTCAAAGGAATAGGTGTTGGCTATGTGTGAGCGATGTAAAGCACGTTCACACTCAACGTCGGAGCAGCCGGGCCGGGATGGACTGGCACTTGGCACTGGCCCGGGAGTACTACAGTTGGTATTCTTTCTTTTTCTCTCTCTCAAGCAAAGCTTTTTTAAGAAAATAAACAAAGCTCGAGAGAAGTATTTCTTATCTCCTCGGACGGAATGCAAGGCTACGCTGCCTTCGCACTCTGGTCTCACTCATGTCTGCACTCACATCATGCCATTTTTCAGTAAGCATTTACAGCCTATATTAGTAGTATTACAGGTAACAGAGTGTTCTACTATAAATCGACCGCCCATCGGACTCTATCGGACTATTATTGGGCGATCTGGACAAGTTGCAACGTGCAAAACAATTGGAAATGTCCGTCCCGGAAGTTGTGGAAGGAGGGTTGGCCCAGAAAGTTCCGGAATTCGAGAGTCCGAACCGCCGCCAATCCGCCAGTCCGCCTAACCTACATGAGGCTGACAAATATACCCAAAATGTCTGTCCCGTGATCAGCGCGCCTTGGACGCGTCTCGCGCTGCCGCCCGCGCTTATATGTTGGGTCCCTCTGTATTCATTGAACAAGACCAATTTTATATCACCGGATCAGCCTGCACTCACAACGCCCTTGTCAGAAGTGGTGAATAGGTAGTTTTTCAAGGTTTAATCACATTTTCATTAGGAAATGTCAAATCCCTGTTACTTTGAAGTTTGTACCCTGTTTCCTTCTCGAGAACTTCCAAAGGTGGATCTCGCCTTGCATAGAAATCCATACAATGTTCATTTGTTAGCTCACTTTCCTTGAATTCTGGCAGTAACAGTGTAACACGCTCTTTTACAAAGGTTTATCCATCACTTCCCAAAGCTGCAAGTTTTCTAGTATTTCTATCAATACAAATTTATATATTTACTGCTATGATATTAATATACACTGCGTCGACCATTGGCGGGGTCTGAGGGGCGATAGACGGGATAAATATCAATATTACGAGGCAGGGGAAGCGTACATGATGGTGGAAGTGCAGGCGACTGTGACTGATGAGATAAGCGGGCTAGGCGGACAGGCGGACAGGCGGATCGGCGGCAGTTCGGACTCTCGAAATACGGAACGTCCTCGGTTGGCCTCTATCGGGGTTCAGACGCTACTTCTGTCTTATTATGTGACCTTGACGACAATGTCAATACCGAACTGCATATTGCTACCTGATCCCGGCAATCGTCCTTCCTACCTCGTCTCGCTTATTGTCAACAATAACTGAAGGAAATTGACAAAGCGATCGACTTCAGTCAAAGAGCAGACGCACATATGTGGGTGAACAATTAAAATTTTATCTATAATTCTGAACGAGCACTCCCAGGTTGGCTTCTATACCCCCACTAGCAATGCTAGACCAAGGACGAACTGGTCACTGCTCTGCCACTCTCGAGCCACGCCCAATCAATGGCACTTATGACAAGGAAGGCTCCAATGGCTTGTTAAACCGTCATTACCATTCCACAATACCTCATGATGCATGCGCCCTACCGCTCGAAGCATATATAGAGGGATCTGCCCAGGAAAAGGTATGGCGCCTGCAATTATATTGTATTTCGACTCATAACACGTTTCAGAATGCTGGAATATACGCAAACAAACTTCCCTTCGAGGTCCTAGGCCAAATCTTCGAATTAACGGTTGCCAGTGAAAGACTATTTTTCAGGCTCTCCGAGAAGTTTATTCGTCCACATCTAATAGTCGGCTACTCTAAGGGTCGAACCGCGCCATTTAATCTTCTCCAGGTGTGCAGGTATTGGAGGGCAGTCGCTCAATCTACGCCGTCTTTGTGGACATCGCTCTCTGGACAGCGCCATTGGGGATCTCTTCCAAAGATCCCAGCCATGAAATACTGGTTGGAGCAGTCATTATCCGCCCCTCTTCATCTCCACCTCTCCCCCAGGCCAAACGAACCTACATTTTACCCATCCCATGCCAGACAGATGTTCCAGTTATTCGCAACGGAGGCTCACCGGTGGCGATCCTTGTCCATTAGATTCGACACTGACCTAGCCGAGGAATTCATTGCGATGCTAGGAGTCCGCGACCCCGCCACGGAATTGCCTCTCCTCGAAGAACTAGAAATTAGCTTCGTGTCCGAAACGATCCCCCCGCCGGACACCGTTCAGGCTCTTATCTCTCTCCTGGCCTTACTGAAACCTCTCCGCCACGTATATTTAAATCGCAATCGCTCGTTTGCCAATATTCCCCTCTGCAACCTCCCATGGAAACAGTTGAATACTGTCTACATCGATGCTTCAATTTCGCTTCAGGACGCTATATCTTACATTTCCCAATCTTTATCTGCGTCAAACATCACTATACTCGGTCTACCTCAACGTTTCCAGCCTTACGGATTGAATTTACCGAATCCCACTGCTTTTTTACCCAACCTCACATCTCTTACGCTACAGGCAGAGGTCGATCCATTTTCTATTTTCGCCGACCTGGTCCTACCGAATCTACAACACCTGGAAATCACATTCCTCTGTTTTCGCCCACGTAACTACGCTCCATTGGATCGTTTCTTGGCCAAATCACAGTGCCGGCTTCAGAACATAACGTTCTTCATGAGTTCTATGTTAGACGAAGGTGTGGTTAATTTCTTGCAAATTCCACACCTACGCTCGATTCCGTCAGTACAGTTAGGATCCTTCGATGTGCATCAAAAGACGCTCAATATCTTGAAAACTCATGCCCGTGCGAAGTCCCTTCCCCCTCGCTTACTTGCTTGGACGGCCAACGATTGTTTACGGTTACCTTACGTGGGATGGAAAGACATCGAGGCAAACGAAACCTTGAACTACCTATGGCAGGACGGCAATCTGTTACTCTACAAACTTGATGAGGTTAATTGTGACCATTCTGCTTGTGTATTCCACCCGTAGCTTTGGATTCTCATTGAAATTGAATTCTATTGCGTAAAGCGAACCTTTGTATATATTATGATGTCGCATATATTAATAGAGACTATAATAATTGAAAATGCATCGTGAAATTAAGGCGATTGAGTAGGCGTAGACTGGCAGAAGAGGTAATGATATGAAACGGATTGTGTTTGTGGTAATTCACTTATGATGGGAGGAGCTACTAGTACTGGCTCTTCAAGTCGAGATAGGAAAGGTTCAATTTCTGGTGAGGAAATCCCATTTTGTAAAATAATCGTCAGAGTTCGTAGTGGTAATTTCTTGATCCGTTCCCAAAATGAGCGCAGAGAGACACTAGAATGCAACGTCAAGTGTTCGAGCGACTGACAAGAGATATCGCCCATCAGAGGTTGACCGTCGATATCACCAGTCACAAATTCTCCTCTAACAAGCGTATTTTCCAGTGAGCGAAGAATGCTAGCAAGTGTAGGCACACTAATCCGCTCGTCAATTGCGAGATTCACGAGGTTTGTGTAACGTCTGTGTAAAAGCCAAAGGACACGATGGCTGCATCGGGAAATTTTGATAACCTGCACATTTGGCACGAATGACAGAAGCTCGAGTAAGGATTCACAAGCTCCAGCTTCATCTGATAGAATCGTCAGTTCTTGAAGTCGAGGCAGTGCAGTCGGTGGGAATGTTTCTGAAGGTGCAAATTCCTGCAGGCCACCTTGCCACTCGAAGCAGCTCAACTGATTGCATTTGGACAGAATTCGGTCAAGAGAGCACGGACGGTAGGAATAACTGCGAAGAGAAAGTTGCGTTAGACGGCTCCAAGGGATATTGAGTTCAGGATCCAATAATGATGGTGCAATGGTTTGAGTGAATAAGGCTGATTCAGTGCGAGCACCCAAGCTGAGGTTCGTTAAGGAAGGGAGGGATAATCTGGAAAAGAGTGTCGTCAATTCCACCCAGGAGTTGATTTCGAGAGAATGTAAATGGTCTAGGCATAGTATGTTCGGGATGTCTTCCTCCAAAGAGCCGCTTTTGCGCACCGTTAGAGTGACTGTCTGAAGCGTCTGACTGCCTAGAGTCAAAATATCGTAGGCATCGCTGTCGGAAAGCGGACAATCGAGACGTAGTTCCGTTAGGCGCGACCAGGGAAGGTCTCGCTGAAAATTGAGCCGCGGGAATTCAAAATGCATAGGGTCATGAAGAACATGTTCAGACTCCGGAAGCAGCCTTACAATAGCTGATTGCCTGCATTTCGACAGCGCGCTAGTAAAAAGACTTGCTAGATCCTCGTCGGAGGAGGAACGACTATCCAAGCAAAATGCAACGGTATCAAAATGGCCGCGAGTTTTAATAACATGTCGGAGCTGAGCATGCCATTTGGAGCGAAGATCTCGATGACTCGGGTTGAATTCGGCTGTGGTGGAAAGACTAGGAGACAGAATCAGAGGGCCAGATTGAAAGAGCAGTTGCTGGCCGAGAGCCTTCCACCTATTCGAGACACCACGAACGTTGATAAGACATCGGTGGGTCGGAGTAAGCGGATCATTGGGAAGGAGGTATTCGAGGATCAAAGTAATGAGTTCGTTGGGCAATGCATCAATGAGAGGCTTGCGGGGATGAACTGTTTGTGACGCGAGTCAGGGCTTAGATCGTTCACATCGATATGAAAAACCGAACTGTCAGAGAGAGTGGCACATCCGTTTGCAGAATTCCCAATCAGACACTCGTCGTTGTATCTCTAAAATGTATTCATTGTAAATAAAAGAGGACATTAAGAATATAACTTATGCTTACCGGGACATTTCGCGTTTTCGGTTCTGTGGAATCGGATGGCACCAATTGGAGCGGTTGAACTTGTACGTGGTCTATTTCAGAATGCAGGCCTCCGACTTGAATACGATCATGGTATGGGCTTGGTTCAGGTGTAGGAAGGGTTGGCGTCGTTGCGACCGACGCGACAGAAAAGCTGGCCGTGTCTGGTGTCAAGGGCGGTAGGTCCACCGTCCAAGATGGCCTAAAAGGGGGTGGGGCGCTCACGTCAGTCCAACTAGTGACCTCGACGTCTTCCGTAGGAGCAATTTCGTATGTAAAAATGTGCGCTGGAGGAGGAACATCATTGGGAGACGATGTCAATGTGGCCGATGCGGCGGCCAAAGAAGGATGCAGTTGTTCAGGAATAACTTCATTGGAAAGCGACGTGTCTGGCTCGTCGATCATGGCTTCATCGTCTAGCTGGCCGTACGCTCCAACTACAGCTGAAGAGTGGTTCGATTCTGCGGGCGGGTTCGACGTCTTTTCGTTGTGCTGATCATTGGTGAGAGAGACGGGGAATACGGCTTGCGATGAGGCAGGCAGTGGGGCAGCTGAAGCTGAGGGGATATTGTTCACAGAAGGGATTAATGTATCTTGTGTTGGCATATCGTCGTCTTGTGGTAAAGAGAATTCAGGCGTTTCTGGGGAGATTTCCAGAATCGAAGGGTCTGGAGCGTTGGAGAGGACGGTATTCCTGCTCGACCGCGTCGATCTTCTTCTCAGTCCTCGAACAGGCAGCGAACGTCCCACTGTCCGTTTCCAGAGACGGAAGCGTGTAAATAGAGATTTGGCCCTTGTCGTTGAGGGTGGCGGTGGTCGATCACGCGAGTATCTCACTCCGGATCTCAGAGAACGTCCCAGGGAACATTTCCAGCGCCGAAAGCGTATAGGAGATTTCCTTCTTTCTGATAGTGGTAGGGCGCGATCCTTTGTGCGCCGAATATGGGTCTGGATGCGGCAGTACGCGTCATATATTCGTTTGAAGGGATGGAGATTCTTCAAGTTCATAGTCTACGCCCATTCAGTTCGCATAAAACATATCGTCTTTGGGCAAAAAAGTTAAACGTACCATAAATTAGAATCGTTGGCGTGGCTTTATCTTGACTTGAGAGGGTTCGTTTCAGGCTGCAAGGAAGATTCTGAAATACGTGTATGATTAGGATCGAAGGAAGGAGTAAAGAAACGCGAGACTCACCGCGTTGCTGGATGAGACATTTTCTAGAGCTGCCAGGTTTTAAGCAAAGGCAAATACAAGGATGACGTAGATTGAAGGTAACGACGCGTCTAGTGTTACCAGAGGGAGGTTACCATGACTTTCCTAGCAAGGCGTATACGTCTTCAAAGGTGCTTGTTCAAAGATACTTGTTGCGTGATAATGCAGACCGGGTTTTGTTATTTTGTGAGTGCCTAAGGTAGGTTGATAGCACGACACTGGGACACGGTTTCCATGGTTTTCCTATTTCCGTCCCGTCCGTAGGCGCCACAGTACACCTGAATGATGATTCTTGATGAAGCCAACTATCAGGCAAAATGCTTCCTTGGTGCAACCTCAGGGAAGGTCCAGAAGGGGACTTGAATTCAATGTAGGTCGTAAGACACTGGATATTATTCGAAGGCTCGAGCTTTGGACATGGATATAAAACAACTGTCGCTTGTCATGAGAACAAGGACACGTCAGACTGAAAAAATGAGGCTCACCGAAATACAATGCACCAATTTCACGGGCGACTTGTTAAAATAAAATTTTACATGGAAGAAAGCTCAAATCATTGGTTACCCGTTGAGTGCTGGTGAAGCATTGGTGAAGCATCATGGACATGTAGTTCGGTAGATACATTTATCATGGGTGAACTGGTTGACGTCGGCCAAAGAGCTGTCGGAGTCGAAATTTGATATCGGACGATAAGATAAGATAAGATACGATAAGATAAGGCACCCCATCCTTCAAGTTCGATTTGTTCAAGTCGTTTATTCCGCAATTGGCACTAGCACCGACTCACTTCCTTGAAATCCACATATATTCCCGACGAGTTGCCTATTTGATTCATGTGAATTCCGATTCAAGACTGTTCTGCGCTAACGCACTCTTATCGCTGCTTATTCCAATTTCTCTCGTCCTGGCTGGCCATCTAATTCGCCACCATCGAGCTATCCTACCTTGGGTTACACTAGATCAGGAGTGGCGCGAACCCTCGTCTTTCTCAACGTAAGACACTCGAGGCACGAGCTCATTATCTGAAGCATCTCGCACCCCCCCAGTAATCCCCCTTGGGCCGGAGTTTCCTTTTCTTCTCTCTCTAGCTTTTTGTCTCGAGCCCTGCGTCTTTGGCTTCTGCCTCATTTTTTTCTTACGGAATTCAGCCCTAGATTTGCTAGTCACCGTCCTTTAGAATTTGACAAGTTCTTCGTGATCCATCTATATCTTTCAACTAGATCCGGCATCGTGTATCTTTCACCCGGCCACACACGCTGCTGTATCATCGGAGCAAGCCACTGCACCTGCAAAACGAATTCGCAACATTCCGTGTAGGTTTGCCGTCTCCAGGCCCGTAGAAGCAATATGGGTGATATTCCACTTCGCATTTCCGCATTACCAGGACACCAACATTTATGTACGCATGTAGACACATTACCAACTGGAAAGGATTCGACCATGGGTCGCTCGGAGCTTGGGATTTTAACCTATCTAAGAGAGCGGAGCTAAGGGCACAGAGGACGGAGTCTGCATCGACCACAAATTGTTGACAATACCAATCAGTGGACGGGAAAAGAATGTGATGCTTAGCACAGCGCTTCTCGACGACATCTGTGTCTCCTACTAAAGTTCTGGGCGCTTATTGTTAGGTAGCCAAAGTCACGTGGATGCAACCCAAGTCGAGTCCTGAACGTCAGAAATCATACAGTCTATATACATATCACAAGCAGAATCTAATGCTGACCTTTATTTTAGTGCCCATTTTAAACAAGCGACTGAAGTGGCTGGGAGAGCCTGGTCAAATAGCCGCAAGAAATTTATTTTACAGACTGAGATTGATAACAAAATTGCAAGGAGCGCTAAATATGAAGATGATACGCACAGTCCGCATTCAGAGGCTTTCCAAAGCCTTCTTCATATTTTTAATATTCATTTTCTTTTCCTGGGTTTGAGCGATGACTTTATTGGGCTTAGGATCTCGTTATAAAAAGCTGTTTGCCGCACCTGGATCTTTTTTGCAATCTTTTCTTGCAATGACTTTTCTTCTGCCGTCACTTGTTCAAGTATATCCAAGCCATTTTCTATATCTATGCGCGGCATTCCAGTTGTTGTTGCAGTGGAGGTGCTCTGAAAGACGTAAATTTTTGAGTGACATGTCTCAAGGATGTCTATGCCATCATGGCAATAATTTTAGGACTTACCGAAGAATGGGCACGGGTTTTCATTTCTTGAATACGACTACTCTTTCTTTTATTTTCCATACTCTTTCCTGGACCCGAAACATCTAACAGCGTAATGTCTAGCTTAGTAGCCTCCTGCATGCGTAAAATCAGACAACTCACAAATGATCGAATCGTCTGATTCGAGGTCGTCCTCCTCCGAGTCCTCACTGGTTGAAGAGGCCTCTGAATCCCAGCTTCGGGCATTGTGCTTCCGTTTTTTTGGGATGGAAGAGGATCCCAGTTTCCGTGTAGTTTTGCTGGAACAACATGGCTGGGGAGTTGGCTTGTAGACAAAATCAAACTCAAAAACAACAATTGCAGGCTCATCGGAAACGAGAGCGCTCCTGACATTGTCGGCAAGCTCAGCACATCTATTGTTCGCATCTTTCAATGTCTTGAAAGTTTCGCTTGTTATCTGGCCCTCGGTCTTCCTTATCTCAAGGCGAGCTGAAGCAAGAATGTGCTCTCCTTAAAGATGGCAACACATGAATCAGTATTCCATCAGATCTGTGAATCGTAGTTGTGAAAAAGACTCACCGTGATTCTTAGCCTGAGGCCCCTTCGGTATTCGTATTGGGATAATTCTTTGCATGAATTTATCCGAGTCGTTGCGGACTTGCATAGCCTGGGACGAATTATATATCTTTTGCTTCCCGGATGGGGTTTCATCCATGAGAACATAAATGTATCGTTTCTGGAGCTCTGACCCAAACCCGTCTACTGCTGGTGACACAGTTGTTTCACAGAGAGCAGTCAATTGGTTTTCGGGTGGTGACTTCAATTTCCAGAAGATATGAAAACCGCGATGCCCACGTGGGGGTACTGACACGTGAAATATCGCCTTTGCAACGTTTCCTTCGTGTTGAACCTCGGAGGCATGGTATGCATCTCTCTTCGAGTTCGCAGCCCACGAAGCGAAGCCGAGATGGTGCACCTCTACACAGGGCTTTGAGCTTTTCCCATCGATATCCGAATCTGGCATTCTCCTGGCAAGAGGCGAAAAATGTGCAAGATGTTTTTCAATGAGAAATTAGAATGGATAGGAAGGGGTGTAAGTTGAAATATTTGGCTATACCAAATACGATATCCCTGCAATATCCCTGCGTTAAATAGTGCGATCAAAATCAAGCTCAATCAAGGATGGCCCCGGCCGAGGCAAGTTTAAAACTGAACAAGTTCCTTCATTTTGTTGACCCAAATCCACTTTCGAGGATGTCTAGAGACAGATTCTCGGAATGTA